>JANAVB010014796.1:30819828-31085979 GCA_029216955.1 Iris pallida | reverse complement strand
CGTCATGCCGCAGCCGTCAGCACTAAGTCCACCTTGCTCCTGTGCTCCCAGTCCCATACCCACCCCTCCCCCCCCGGCACCCCACCCCACCCCACCCAAAAAAAAAATAAAATTCTCGGGTGCAAAGAACTTGAAGTACTACGGACATGGAGGGGGAAGGCATCTATGGAGCGGCGCGGAGGCACGACGGGCGCTGCCGGAGCCGACTGGCGACGATTACAGTGCCGGACGAGAGGGAAGGAGTACAGGACTCCGAGATGGTCGAGGTTGGCCGGACGAGTGCGCTGGTGTGGTGCTCCTCGAACCGGAGCTCCAGGGTGGGAGTGGATCGCCTCCGGACCGATACACGCCAGTCCGCGTCGTCGTTCGCCAGCCGGAGCCGGTCGTGGTGTTCGCCACCGGCTTCGAAAGATTCCTCGCGGGTGAGCGTACCACTACTGAGGACGAAGAAGAAAATGGTCCATTTTGACGCTTCCGACGAAATGGAGTTTTTTTTTACATATCGACCCCTCTTAAACATAAATTTTGTATGTCTAAGTAAAAATAGGCAAATTATAAGGGCACAGCACATTTTACTCAGGGCTGTCCAAGTGTTAGTTTTTCATTTACAAGTTTGCCACTAAAAAAATTACTCAGGGCTATCCAAGTGGTAGGTATAAAAGATAATGAGGACTGCCAGAAATTGTGGCAGTCCTGAAAGTAATGAGGACTGCCACAATTCCTGGCAGTCCTAGAAGTAAGAGGACTGCAGGAATTGTGGCAGTCCTGAAAGGGACATGCTCTACAACAGGACTGCCACAATTTCTGGCAGTCCTAGACATATTGAGGACTGCCATAAATTGAGGCAGTCCTGAAAGATACTTGCTGTACAGCAAGTTCCTTTCAGGACTGCCACAATTTGGGAGTCCTAAAGTCGACATTCCCGAATGAAAAATATATATTAGGGTTTATTTCAATCATGATAATAGAGTGAATATGCATTTTAGGATTTATTTCCATGCATTCTTTGTGAGGAAAGAAGTATTTAACCTTTATTTTCATATATTTTAGGGTTTATTTAATTTTTTAGGTGCCATCGAAATTGGAAAAGAGAAGGAAACTAGGGTTTTGATGGAGATGGTGATGATGGAAACGGTGGAGAAGAAGAAGATGATGATGATGAGAAAAAAAACTAGGATTTTGATGAAGATGTGAGAATGAAAATGGTGGAGAAGAAGAAGATGGATAGAAGAAGAAGAAGAAGAAAGCTAGGGTTTGTGAAGAGAGAGAGTGGAGAAGAAGAAAATGGACAGCCCCTGAATAGAAAATTTGGACAGCCCAAGTAAAAGTTCCTCAAAGCCTGGCTAGCCCTAATCCTGGCTAGCCCCGAGTAAAAAAGGCTGTGCCCTTATAATTTGCCTAAAATATAATGAATTTTTTTTAAGAAAAAAATGTAATGAAAAACAATCACGCCCTTGCTGGTGATCAAACCCGGGTCATCCACGTGACAGACGGAAAACTCGCCACTATACTACAACAACTTTATTGTTTAAAATTATTAAAGCAAGTTAATTTAAATAGTGAAGGTAATTTTCATGAAAAATTAATCGAAAGAAATGTAATACAATGCAAAAATATGATAAGAAGGTATACATTAGTAGGGCATATCTCGAGTCAAGGACTATTTGGGATCATTACCTATAATCTCACGAGCTTCCTCTTTACCTCTTGGACTTGGACTTTAAATTTTGAGACCTGAAACGGATTCTTAAAATTGTGCTATCAAAGCTTAATGTTCATATTATTTTTTTGTCAATATCGATACAATAATATTATCATAATACATTCAAAATAAAAACTATAAAGAAATAAAATATATCCAAAATAATATGTCGTGATAAAATACTAATAAAAATGAAGATGTTTCAACCAAAAATAAATAAATTATAGTCCTAAATATATAGATGCAAGAATAAAATTACAACTTGTCTTGTTGTTCAATTATCTCCAAGAAAACACACAGAGAGAGAAAGAGAGATTGAGAGATCGATAGAGGAGATTGACAACGACGGAAAGGTAGAGAAGATTAAGAGGGATGGAAGGGGAGATGATTTAACAGCGATTGTACCAACAAAAAATCTATGACTAATTGAATTGTCTCTTGGTATTCTAGTATATAATGTTTAGATATAGTATAACAACAAAAAATTTATGCAGACTAAAGGATTAGAATGAGTGTGTTGGATTTCAGTTCAAACTGGACTTACATACATTAAGGAAAATTCTAAAGGCACATCAAATTACTTAGGCTAGCCCTAAAAAAATTCATTTATTTATAAGTTTGCCACGAAAAAATTGCTTCAGGATAGCCCAATTTTTTCAGGACTGTCAAAAATTTGACAGTCCTTTTATCGAAGGACTGTCAAAACTTTTGACAGTCCTAATTTTTTAGGACTGCCAAATATTTCGACAGTCCTGATGATGGTGATGATGGCTGTGGTGGTTGTGGCGGAGGAGTACGACGAGGAAGGCAGGGTTGTTGTCGAGGAGTTCGATGACGAAGGCGGGTTCGCCGGTGGAGACGGCGGCGTAGAGGATCTTGCCGCCATAATCGCGCACGGAGAAGCGGAAAAACCGCAGTGGCGGAGAAGGGCACGGGCTATGGAGGAGCAGCAACGACGGACAGCGGGGCTGCGCCAGAAGGAGTCGAGGTGGCGAAGGAGCTCGCGGACGAGGTCGTAGTGGCCGCTGGCGGCGGCTAGGTCGACGGGGAGGCATACCCAGCCTGCGCTAACACCAAGTAAATTGGGATGTGTGTAACACTCAGTTTTCCAGATGAGGGTAATTTTAAACTTTTGTAATTATAATTATTTATTATTAATATTTATACCACACTATGAATTTTGGTGATTTTTAATCAATTTAAAACTGTTTTAAGTCATGACTTGTGATTTTGATGTGCTGCTAGTGAAGCCCTAGAGACTGTCTGACCTAGAGCCTAACCATGTGATTGGGATATTTATTTATCATTTTTAGCCTAGGGGTAATTTGGTCATTTTGACTTATTGGAATTATTTGATTAATTATTGGATTGATGATTGTTAATTTTGACTTTTACTAGTTGCGACTTAAGAGACTAACCTAGATGTTGACTCTAGCTATGGTGACTTGAATAGCATGGTGGACCCTAGTCTAACTTAAGTCGATTCAAGTTGACTTATTTGAATCAAGTTTCATGTAGAGAATAAGTGATTTAGGTTCATGGACTTTTGACTTAAGGAGTGATTTCCTTTAACATTGAAATTTGGCCCATGCCCATTAGTCATAACCCTAACCCTAATTCTTTCCTTTATGGCCAGCCACATAGGGATCCCCATCCTATATAATCTCTCTTCCTATTGTTTTTGCCTCTTTTGTATCAAATCAACTTTTGGAAAGGAAAGGTATTGTTCATTCTTTCCCAATCCATAACTATTCTATTTTAATTCCTTTTTGACTCTAGTTTCTTGCATTAGAGTCTAATCCTACTCTATTTTCTGCTCATGGAAAGAAATCTCAGTTTTGGTTCAATTTGGAGCTTTGGGCGAGTAAGAAGAATCATCATATTTGGGGCTTTTTCCCTTGTCATTGACACTCTATAGGTAAACACTCTAAACTATGTTTTAACTCTGAGTTCCTTGCATGGGTGTGTAGATCTAGATGTCCCCTACTTGTCCCTCAAGTTTGGTAAGAAAATGTGTCCATTTTGTGTCCGTATCGGACACGTATCAATATGTCTATGTATGTGTTTGTTGAAATGCCACAATAGGATTTATTTTGATAATTTTAAAATGTGTTTGAATGAACTTGTAGCCCTACATGTATAGATCATAATCCTCCTTGACTGAGTCGACCCATGTGTCATTTTTGTGTCGAAATCTGACATGGACACGCAGCACGAGCAGTGTGCTCGATGCCCTGCTACTCGGAGTCGACACAGGACATGCAACACTATATGGCACGATTTTTTGTGGACACGAGCGGACATACACTGACAGCACACACACAAAATTTGGAGAATTTCCTCCAGCGGATTGGGAGAAATCTCACCCGTACTGAATTTGCACACACGTACACAGACACGTTCTGATACGTATTCTTATCTAGGACACGGTGACACTTGGGCACATATTAGGGTCTTAGACATGACCACTTAGACCTAGGCCACCTAGACACTTGACCACGAGACCCCTAGTGGCTTGTGTCATGTCCTAGTGGACACAACATGTCAGCACGAGTCTGTGCTGAGCACAGTTTTGATACTGAGCTCAACCCCACTGTTTGGACTCGATTCAATGCTTCGTGGACACGCACACGAACTTGGACACTCCCTAACATGCTAGACACCATGTGAACAAGTAAACACTTGCTTACGCACACACCTTGCTTCACTAGACACTCTGTTACATGTTGACTGCTGCTGTATACACTGATACCATATCTGAACACTATGACACCCACTTTGTATTGCCACTTGGACACTTGGTTTTACACTCTGACCCATGCTAGACACTCACAGTGACACACTCGACACTGCACGTTGCTTTGCCACATCTAGAACTCACAAGTTGACACACACACCCACACACACATGCTCACATTTCCCCCTTGACACCCTGTGACACATCTCTGATAACAAGTTGACACCTCATGGACACACTTGCCATAACAGTAGACACACTATATGATACTCTTGACACACACATTCACACAGGTCTGCACATCATTGCCTGTGCACACCACTCATCTTCACACACATGTTTTGATACCTGTTGACACGTGCCTGCACTTGACACTGGGCACTTTGTTTGATGCTCTGATGCATGTACAAAGACACCCCCTCTGCCTTTCATATGAATGTTTGTTTCGAGTGTGTATATGTTATTTGATTTGTGGGTTGCAGTCTTCAGTTATGAGGATTTCTGAGCTAACATATGGGTTTATGAGTTATGTATGAGAGTCTTGTATATGTTCTCAGTTATATGCAGGCTATTGTTGTTTGCTTTTGCATCTATATAGTTATTGGGAGTCATGGTTGAGTGAGGAAGGGTGTACCAGTAGTGTGTAACCTATGTAGGATTAGGATTTTGCCTTAAGGCTTTGGTTTACATTGCTGCAATTGGCTCTACAGTAGGGATTTTGGTGTTGCCTACAGTAGCAACATGGGTTAGGCTTAGGGGTTGTAGTTCAAAGGTTGGAAGTATCAGTTATAGGAGTTAGAGGTTAGTGTTAGTAGTCGTATTCAATTAGTAGGGAGTGGAGCCCCTTGGTAATGTTTTGCACTTGGCATGCATTACCCTGCCTTGCATTGGCTTGGCCTGGCTTTGCTTGCAGCAAGCCTGCAGTAGCAAGCAACTACCTTGCTTGCAGGTAGCTGCAGCTAAGGCTTTAGCAAGGTCAAAATTAAGGAGCAGTAGGCATAGTAGTGGGTATGTAGTAGGAGCAGTGGAATGCAACAGCAGCAGCAGGGAGCCTTGGATTGCATTGGCTTGGGTTAATTTTGGGTGATTATATTGGGTTAGGTGCATTTCTGAGATAAATGAGAATTGTAGGTAAATATATTGTATATATGTATATCTATATGTGGGTATATATATAGTTGGTGAGTTGTTATACATATGGGATAAATGGTTTGGTATTAGTAGAGAGTTGAGGTGCGGTTGTGTTTAGGATTTGTGAATGTATGCTATATATATGTATAAATGTTTATAGATAGGTTTGTTTTGAATATATATTGGTATAAAGGGTAGTTGGATAAGGTATGGGTATACTACATATAGAAGTGCGTTGTATCTTGAGAGTGTCACTTGTCCTTGAGTGAGTGAGTCAAGAGTATGTGCGAATATATATATATATATATATATATATATATATATATATATATATATATATATATATATATATATATATATATATATATATATATATATATATATATAAATATATATATATATATAAAATATATATATATATATATATATATATATATATATATATATACTAGCTAGAGTATCAATGTCATCTATGTATTCACCTACAGGTCCTAGGATTGGGTTTATGACTTAGAATTGACTAGTTGACCTAGATAGTTGACCAGGTTTGACTTACAGTTGACTTTGACCTAGATTATCTTAGAAATCATGTAGATTGTATCGTAAACTTCATTACCTTATTTTGAACACATTATAACCTGTACTGCTTTATATAGGACATTGTGACTCCGGTGCAGATATCTATTTTCATCAGTTGCACAGGTTATCAGGCGAGTACATTCTCTGACAGTTCTCTCATTTATTTGTCAATTACTGTACTTCAGTTCTAGTTAGTTTTATGTGATTCTCTGTTACAACACGTATGGATATTTCTAGATTCATGTATGCGACACACATACCATTTTGTCAGGCCTCTATTACTGGAATCATTCTGGAATAATTGTTGGTATCATCATGTTTGGCTGGACTCATCTCGATTCTCGTATCGAATTCTGGATTCACTTGTATTACGGGGCAGGAAAATATTGAGTAAGACATGTAGACATACCCCAAATCTGGAATCTCCAAATTGGAATCAACTGGAAGCATAGCCATCCCACACTTGACCGAATGTGCGATGTGCTTGATACCTACAGCTGTTTACATGTCGATCTCGGTATTTTAAAACACACTGTTAGAATATAGCTGGTCTCACTTGGATTCTTGATCACTGACTAGAATCTGTACTGGATTCATCTTGTATTAGATTCGTCTCGTACTAGATTTACATTGGATTTACACTTGTTTTATATTTACTGTCTGGACTTATCATGTTACTCTAGTTCAGTTAGAATCTTATTTTACAGTCTTCATTGCCATAATTCTTCTCTTGTTTTAGTTTCCTTACTTTTCTTGTATCTTAACTGTTTCTATACCATCACCTGAATATAAACTACCATGTTCATCAATAAAACTGTCTATAACTGCTTTATAGTTCTCTGTCATTTACTTGGGTTTTCTAGACGAGTTGTATTCGTTCCTGTCATGACTAGACCTGTTGAAAATTTTACAGATGATTGTCCTGAGGACACTTGCCCTACTTACTATAGATCTACCAGGAGATATTTTAGCTACCTTTGGCCTCGACACTCAGAGTGATTGGGAGATTAGCTAGTTAACTTGGTTTAGTTTCATGTTTTAGAACTTGAATTGTAATAAGTTGAGATAATGTTTTGTTTTGAGATTGTTTGAGATTAATATTATTTAGTAGTTGGTTTTATTATTGTTATTTAGTCTTAGTTATAAACTTTTGTGTTATCATATCGTGCTTAGACGGTGATTGAGATTCATTATATCTATACTTGTCCTCCGTTCGGAGTTAAAATTTTGACAAGTACATTATATAATTGCGTGAGTTGTTGTTTAGATAGTGACCTAGAACAGCGTTCTACCGCCGACACTGCGGCGTAGGCTGGGCGCTGTTACGTACTCGTACCCTCACAGTGGGTATGGATCGTGACAATATGGGCAGCCCCAAAAAAATATTTGGATTGTCCTGAGTGAAAATGGGTCAGCCTTGTAACGCCCCAGTCCCAAAATACGTAGGACTAGGAACGTAGTCATGCCAGCTGTATTCATACGAAGTATACTCCAATATATGGAAGCCTCGTATAAATACATAAGCTGTAAAATACAGTAAAACCACAACTAATCTCATCCACACAGAATAAATGAATAAAAGATCATATAATGAGAATAAATTTGTCTTGATACAATATGTTGGGCGGAGACAAATCCACTACCAACAAATAAGGAAAAGTACATAGAAAATGAAATGAGTGGCGAGCGAAGCGAAGACGATCCAAGTGCAATCATCCTCGAGAAATAGCAATGAACACGGCTAGAGCTAAAGCACCTGCGAAAGACAATAGCACACACCTGGCAAGACAACCAGGTCCTCAGAGGGACGTAACAAGACACATAATAGCATGCCATATAAACTGAATAAATATTGCTCAATAAATAAGTCAATCGAATTTATAACATGGTCCAATACGCACCTACTGAACGAGCGTACCATCCCCCCAACCAAACAAGGACAGAAGATGGTAAACTAATTCACGACGACGTATCTTTCCATGCTAAGAATCCGATATGGTATCCGGACCCCAACAAGGTTTAATACCTTCTCATCGAAATAGTAAGTCACACCTACAACCAAACAAGGACAAGATGTGACGAACTAATCCGCGACAAGTTATTGTTCCAAGCCACGGTCAGATACAAGTACCCAAATCAAAAGTACTCGTACCTAACGGATAGGGTAGCCTACCATTCTAAGTGAAATGTTGTTAAGAACAATCCTTCCTACGCATGGGCCCTGGCTAAATAGGATCGGCGTAGTCCCCCTTATGGGCACCAGAGGCCCCATCAGGAAGAGCATGACGTTCCGCAGAATCGTCAGTGGCCGTCAGTAATCATGGGTCATCAACCCCGTATCTCCAGCGGAGAGTCCGGGTCACAAGGGAAAGTGTATCGAAGCCCATACGCTAAGGAATTGTCCTCCCCGCCCAATGCCTATTATGTTGTATCCACAACATTAACCTCTATAATCGCTAAGTCAAACTAGCATGCAACCTATATTAGCGGTTATTCCTATCGCACGGCTTGTACGTACTGGTGGCCAGCCAATCACGTACTTCCGTGTCCTACATGCGACACACAACTTCGTGTTACAACGTGTCAAGGCCAATGAGTGCAACACACAAGGTGGTCCCTTAAATCTAGGTTTAATTTGTAAGAAAAATAATACACAGCAGAAACTGAACAGTAAATTCTAACAGTTATGCTATGTATCATAGTTTATTTTGCATAAAAAAATAATGAACATGCATGAAATATGAGCTAAAATAATTAAACAGCAAATGGCAAGGTGTCTTGCCTGGTAGAGCGCCTGGTGTGCTGCGATAATCAATGTGGCACGAATTACAACTTCGGTGCAACAACTATGCAAGGTGACCACGGATGGTGACACGGTCGGTTCCATTGGGTCCAGAAGGGTCGATTTAGTTAGGATAGACATATGGTAGGACAGAATTGGTGAGGGATTGGGAGTAATGGGCTTAGTCGCGGACAAAAGGATAATCGAAGGGAAATTTGATAAACAGTATATATACGAATTTAGAAAACTAATACTTAAAGATGTATTTACTCGTAAAACAATTTTGGTAAATGTTTAAAAATAGTTTTAGGCTAAACTGTAAGTTGGTAAAATATGAAAAATATGTTTTTAGATAATAATTGAAAATAGTACTAAATTATTTAGACCAAACTTGTCAAATATATATACACATAATCGAGAATAATATTTTAAAATTTGCTTGAAATTAGCTAGACAATATTTGTACTATTTATAAAATAATAATAATACAATTTACAAAACAGTAAATAATAGTGGTAATAATATATAAATATTACAACAAATTTACACACTAAAATTACGTATAGAAAATCATAATGATAAGCGTAATAAAGAATAAAATATTAACTATGGTGTATACATCTACTTTGATGCTAAAATTATTACTAACAATAAAGTAATAGGAATTCAGATTATAAAAATAACTATAATAATAATAATAATAATAATGATAATAATAAAAATTTATAAATAAATCAGTAACTGATATTGAAAGAAAAAGTAAAACATAATAATAATAATAATAATAATAATAATAATAATAATAATCGAAATAATAATAATAATAACAATAATAATAATAATAATAATAATAATAATAATAATAAAGATATAATAATGAACTAATAAGTGATGATCCCTACACATCTGTTCCCAACAGCTCAAAAATGAGCACACGAAAATCAATAAGAGCAGGAAGTGGGGAAAAAGGAGAGAGAGAGAGTGTAGCAGAAATTATGAGAGGGAAAGAGAGCGAGAGAGTGAAAGGGGAGGCGATTCGAGAGTGGGGGTCGGAAGAGGGTCGGTCCGGCGGCGGGCGGAGGCTCGATCGACGTGGGGGGAGGCTCGATCGGCGGAGGGTCGCGTCGGCGCCGGTGGGTTTCAGCGGGCGGCTGGGGTGATGGAGGCGGCGCCACGCGTTGGGGAGGATGAGAACGGGAGGAGGATGGCTCGGCGTGGCGAGATCCGTACCTTGGCGGCGAGGTGGTGTGGTTCCGGCCGACTAGGGATTAGGAGGAGGATGGGCGCTGTGGCGCTGGAAGAAAAGGGGGCGACGGGCGGAGCTGCCGGAGGGGGTCGGCCCGGCGGCTAGGTCGGTGAACGCCGGCGGTGAGACGGTCACAGCGGAAGGCACGACGCACGCGGAGGGTTCGCGATTGCGCCGGAGGAGGTCGGAAAGAAGGGGTTTTAACGGTGGTGAGCGCGGCGGAGCCCTCGAGACCGCAGCGTCGTACGGCCGACCACGTGTGGATACAGGACCAGACGCGTGGAGGAGGCTCGCGCTGTCGTGGTACGGCGTACGTGGAGCTCTCGCGCTGGCGGGACGGGGAAGAAACGAACGCTCGACGGTGGCTGGGTTTTTCGGAGGACCTTGGCGGGGCGGGACTCCGGCGCTAGGGCACCGGCGACGGAGGTGAGTAGGTACGACGGTGGCGGTGTTGGTTTCTATTTTCTAGGGTTTTCTTTTCTTCTTGGTTTTGTTGGTGGTGTACTTGGGTGGCGGCCGGCCGACTTTGGCCGGGATGGCGGTGGTGACGAAGGCAGGGGTTGGGTTTTAATTCTTTTCTTTTTCTTTTTGGTGGTGCTGGTGTTTTTGGTGGCTGCGTGGGCTGCCGCGGCGATGGCTGCGGTGGCGGTGGTGATAGTGGTGGTGCTGTTGTGGGCGTAGGTGGTTTGGTGGTGATGGCTGGTATTGGGGTTCTCGTGGTGAGGGCAGGGTGGTGACGATGGTGACGGAGCAACCCGTGGTCGGGGATGGCTGGACGACGATGGTGCTGGCGTCGGGAAGCTGCTGTTAGGATAACAATGAATTTGTTTAGGGGTAGGGTTAGGATTTGATTGAATATCGTGTCGGAATTGTCGACACGAAAATAATAATTGTAAATGTAAGAAGTGTGGAATAAGAGAGTCACCGGGATCGGACCCGAGGCCGTCACGGCCGACACGGAAGGGATGAACACCGACACGAGGCACGTACATGTTGTGGAAATATTTGTGGAACAATTTGGTGGATGATAAAAATAAATTGGAGGAGTACCTGCCTATTTATAGGACGTGGGAATTCCCAATTAGATATGGATTAGGATAATTAAAACCCAATTTAGATAAATCATCTATTTAAATTAAATCCAAATCCAAATGCAAATCCTATTTAAATTAAATCCCTTTAGTTTAAAATCAAATCAAATAATCCAATTCCAAATATAGATACTAGTTTAATCTATTTAAATAATTCCAAACATTAAATCAAGATTTAATTGGCCAAAATAACTTCCAAAAATATTTTTCAAAATACCAATAATAATAATTTCGAAAATAATCAATATTTTTAAATATCTTTTTGAACAATAAAATATTACTATTAATAAATTTCGAAAATATATTATTATTTAAAATAAATATTTATGAAATAAATATTTTTGCACGAAGAATTTTATTATTAATAACTGCTAAAAACAATAGACTTTTTATGGCAAGAATACTAATTCTATATAATATTTTGAAAGTGTAAGAAAATAAAAAAAAAATTGTTTTTCTAAAATATGTACGCTCGCACATATTCGCACTCGTCGAGCAAAAATAAAAGTTCGTGCGCGACGTAAAATACGATTACGTGACATACAGTACCAAAAATTTTAAATCCGTGCAAATTAATAATAATAAAAAAATAGTAGAAATTTAGGGGTTTTACATCCTACCCAACTTAAAAGAATTTCGTCCTCGAAATTGAGGATTTGTAGGGGGTGAGAGGACGCAAGGGGGAAGAAGGCACAATGGTAGATAGAAGGGTTTAAAGAAGTTTACATGGTCGTAGTCTAGATTGAGGATACGATTGAGAGGATTGTAATCACTCTTAAATTCAAGTGATTAGAAAGTCAAAATGGAAGAATTATGGTCGAGGGAATGGTCGAGTAGTTTAGATTAAGATATAGCAACGTCGAGTGATAATGGTTATAGGTGATAGGATACCTAGAGGAATCTTCTAGCACAACGCTTTCGTTCTTCCAAAGTAGGTGAAGGTGAAAGCAGTATAGAGTTCGAAGGAGGCGTTATCGAATACGAATACGTGATTCAAAGAAGATTGAATAATTTCAAAGGAATTGTCAAGGCAGTCGTAGATGGGACTCTAGAGGACAAGCTTAACTATGTCCCCATCCACGTAGAATAATAGGCAAAAGCGAACCAAAGTGCACTTGGTTGATCAGACCATTATGCGCCGGTTCTGATTAGACAACATGTTAGTGGGATATCTTTCAATAACATATGTCGTGAACAAGCTCGATAAAAGATAATCTTGCAAAAACTAGGCTACATTAGCATTATTTAGTCAAATGGTAAATACATAGGCACGAGAGATTAAGATTTAAGAAGGTAGAATGATTCTAGGGCATACAATCGTCCTATAGTCTTCTTGTCCAAGTCCTTGGTTGGCTAGACGGGTTAGGTCCTCTAGATTCTAGGATCTAAATAAGTTTGCTACTATAGGTCACTAGGTCAAAGGGGTTGCTAGTTCATAAGGTATTCTACCCAACTTATTTTAAACTAATGGTGTTTGGGACATCTAACTAGTAGGGTCAATCTCTAGCAAGCACGAAGGGAATATAAGATTAGGGATGGAAGGAAGCATGCAAGATGCAATTGATGAGTCAAACGGTAGAAAAATCAAGGAAAGAGGTCAAGTATGTGGATGAGATCCTAGACTTCTAATCCTATTCGCAGGCTTGCTTGGTACGGTAAAGTAACCAAACAATTTATCTTGACCTGCATGGGCCACCACAAAAACATGTAACGCCCCAGTCCCAAAATACGTAGGACTAGGAACGTAGTCATGCCAGCTGTATTCATACGAAGTGTACTCCAATATATGGAAGCCTCGTATAAATACATAAGCTGTAAAATGCAGTAAAACCACAACTAATCTCATCAACACAGAATAAATGAATAAAAGATCATATAATAAGAATAAATTTGTCTTAATACAATATGTTGGGCGGAGACAAATCCACTACCAACAAATAAGGAAAAGTACATAGAAAATGAAATGAGTGGCGAGCGAAGCGAAGACGATCCAAGTGCAATCATCCTCGAGAAATAGCAATGAACACGGCTAGAGCTAAAGCACCTGCGAAAGACAATAGCACACACCTGGCAAGACAACCAGGTCCTCAGAGGGACGTAACAAGACACATAATAGCATGCCATATAAACTGAATAAATATTGCTCAATAAATAAGTCAATCGAATTTATAACATGGTCCAATACGCACCTACAGAACGAGCATACCATCCCCCCAACCAAACAAGGACAGGAGATGGTAAACTAATTCACGGCGACGTATCTTTCCATGCTAAGAATCCGATATGGTATCCGGACCCCAACAAGGTTCAATACCTTCTCATCGAAATAGTAAGTCACACCTACAACCAAACAAGGACAAGATGTGACGAACTAATCCGCGACAAGTTATTGTTCCAAGCCACGGTCAGATACAAGTACCCAAATAAAAAGTACTCGTACCTAACGGATAGGATAGCCTACCATTCTAAGTGAAATGTTGTTAAGAACAATCCTTCCTACGCATGGGCCCTGGCTAAATAGGATCGGCGTAGTCCCCCTTATGGGCACCAGAGGCCCCATCAGGAAGAGCATGACATTCCGCAGAATCGTCAGTGGCCGTCAGTAATCATGGGTCATCAACCCCGTATCTCCAGCAGAGAGTCCGGGTCACAAGGGAAAGTGCATCGAAGCCCATACGCTAAGGAATTGTCCTCCCCGCCCAATACCTATTATGTTGTATCCACAACATTAACCTCTATAACCGCTAAGTCAAACTAGCATGCAACCTCTATTAGCGGTTATTCCTATCGCACGGCTTGTACGTACTGGTGGCCAGCCAATCACGTACTTTCGTGTCCTACATGCGACACACAACTTCGTGTTACAACGTGTCAAGGCCAATGTATGCAACACACAAGGTGGTCCCTTAAATCTAGGTTTAATTTGTAAGAAAAATAATACACAGCAGAAACTAAACAGTAAATTCTAACAGTTATGCTATGTATCATAGTTTATTTTGCATAAAGAAAATAATGAACATGCATGAAATATGAGCTAAAATAATTAAACAGCAAATGGCAAGGTGTCTTGCCTGGTAGAGCGCCTGGTGTGCTGCGATAATCAATGTGGCACGAATTGCAACTTCGGTGCAACAACTATGCAAGGTGACCACGGATGGTGACACGGTCGGTTCCATTGGGTCCAGAAGGGTCGATTTAGTTAGGGTAGACATATGGTAGGACAGAATTGGTGAGGGATTGGGAGTAATGGGCTTAGTCGCGGACAAAAGGATAATCGAAGGGAAATTTGATAAACAGTATATATACGAATTTAGAAAACTAATACTTAAAGATGTATTTACTAGTAAAACAATTTTGGTAAATGTTTAAAAATAGTTTTAGGCTAAACTGTAAGTTGGTAAATATGAAAAATATGTTTTTAGATAATAATTGAAAATAGTACTAAATTATTTAGACCAAACTTGTCAAATATATATACACATAATCGAGAATAATATTTTAAAATTTGCTTGAAATTAGCTAGACAATATTTGTACTATTTATAAAATAATAATAATACAATTTACAAAACAGTAAATAATAGTGGTAATAATATATAAATATTACAACAAATTTACACACTAAAATTACGTATAGAAAATCATAATGATAAGCGTAATAAAGAATAAAATATTAACTATGGTGTATACATCTACTTTGATGCTAAAATTATTACTAACAATAAAGTAATAGGAATTCACATTATAAAAATAACTATAATAATAATAATAATAATGATAATGATAATAATAAAAATTTATAAATAAATCAGTAACTGATATTGAAAGAAAAAGTAAAACATAATAATAATAATAATAATAATAATAATAATCAAAATAATAATAATAATAACAATAATAATAATAATAATAATAATAATGAACTAATAAGTGATGATCCCTACACATCTGTTCCCAACAGCTCAAAAAAGAGCACACGAAAATCAACAAGAGCAGGAAGTGGGGAAAAAGGAGAGAGGAGAGAGAGAGTGTAGCAGAAATTATGAGAGGGAAAGAGAGCGAGAGAGTGAAAGAGGAGGCGATTCGAGAGCGGGGGTCGGAAGAGGGTCGGTCCGGCGGCGGGCGAAGGCTCGATCGACGTGGGGGGAGGCTCGATCGGCGGAGGGTCGCGTCGACGCCGGTGGTTTTCGGCGGGCGGCTGGGGTGATGGAGGCGGCGCCACGCGTTGGGGAGGATGAGAACGGGAGGAGGATGGCTCGGCGTGGCGAGATCCGTACCTTGGCGGCGAGGTAGTGTGGTTCCGGCCGACTAGGGCTTAGGAGGAGGATGGGTGTAACTCCACCTTTCCAATTATTAGAATTCTTTTTTAAATGGTTTGGAAATATTTTTTATTTTAAATATATGTGGAGTTATATATATAACTTGGTTATCATTTAAGTTAATTGGGTTTATTTTATTTTTTAACCAATTTTGAGTATTTGGGCCAACCCTATTGGGCCTCCAGGCTATCACAACCGTTTATAACAATTCCTTGGAAACTTCTGTTCTTCTCAATTCAGGATAAGGTTCCCTATTCAATTTTGAATTTATGCAAGGAGCAGAGCTCCTTCTCTACGCAACCGGCCATGTGCAATAACCAATCCTACCTTCATTTTCCCTCCAAAACTTTTTCTCCAGCTCAGGTGTAACTGCCTATATAAGCAGCCGATCCTTCTCCCAAATCTTGCCTATTCATTTTCCTTCTCCACAAATCCCTGCGGCTCAGTAACAGAGTGAAGCTCCTTGGCCATGGCGGATGATTGAAGACGAAGAAGAAGGTGGCGAGTTGATCGTGGGGATCCTGACGACAGAGAGAATGGGTTCACCTGCGCGGATCAGCTTAGAAGCTCGATTGATCAATTGGTAGGGAATTGCTTTCCCATAGATCTTCCAATTTTATAATCCAATCAAATTTCTAATTATGGATTCTTAGCTAGGTTCCTTTCCGGAGTGGTCCATTGAACCTTCGTTTTCCTTAACCCATAGATTCGAGAAGTAATCAAGGATTGTAAGTCTCAACAATTTGATTACACCTCATTTTCACCATCGAATTCTCTGATCTCAGAATTGTTTTTATCTTAGGTTGATTTGAGGATTCGATTTAGATCAGATCTGGTGTGATCGATCGTGTGCCAGGCTTGTAAATCGAACTCTGGTGAGAACATTTCTAACCTAATATAGTTGAGCTTTTCTTCCTTAAAATCTTTTAGTTATAATTTAAGTCAGTAGATCTAATACTTTGTGATTTGGAGATGTTGTGTTTGGTTTGATTTTCAGAAGTTTCATATTAAATTGATCTGGGTTTTTGTGTGAATTTATCAGTACAATGGATTAGAGTATTGATTAGATTTACTCTGTTATTAGTTATTAATGGTAGTTGCAATTCTCAGTGAATGTGGAGTGGTTTAAATGATAGACTCTAGAGCTTTGGCTAGAAATTGTCAGTTATTCCTGTCAATAAGATATCTGGACTCATTTTTAATCTAATGTCTGCCATATTGATTTATGTAAATGTGTATGGTGAGGAATGCTGGTATATTCATAAGCTTCACATTCTGAGAATCTAGTTTAGGGATCTTAAACACTACTGTTGTCTAGAAGTTTGGATGAACTTGAGTTTGAGTCATATTTCTCCATGAACAGAACAGGAAGACTCTACCCTTTGGGAGTCATTGTTTCATCTATTTAGTTAGTTGTATTAGGAGTTTCATTGATCACTTAAGTCCTGAAATCAAATTGATATTCAGAGTAAACAAATTACAGTGGAAAGATCCTTATTAGCTATGCAAGTTTGATTGTTTTTCCTTTTGATTTTATGGGAATCATGTTAGATTGGGTTTTAGGACTGTTGATTCACATATAGTTCTAAGTTGGCCATGAATTGAAATGAAGACACCATTTACACATTCAACTGTTATATCAGTTTTGATATAGGATTGGACTGTAATGCATTGGTGTTCTATAGATTTGGTTCAATAGCATAGTTAAATATAGAGTGTCAGGTGTTAGCTTTTGCGTTGATGATTATGCAATGCAGTAGAGTTTAGGTTCAGCCATATGGAGGAGAATGGTTTGGGGAGTTTTCTAAACACTTTTCTTCGATAGGAATGTGGTTCTTTGAATTACCAATTGATAGATTGTTAACAGTCCTAGAAACTTAGGGATTATTTCAGCCTTGATTACCTTGGTGGTTATATCAAATCCGAGCTTTGGACTAATGACTGGGAGTCATGTATTAGATTTTCCTGTTAGTCTCCAATATTTATATTTTGTACCAGTGGGTGTTCACTAGAGAGGACCAAGTTGCAGTACCTGTTCCAGCTGGTATACTAAACAGGTTCTGTAACTTGGGGCAGCTTTCTAATACCTGATAATATAGGAGGTTAACTGTTAGTGTTTGAACTCCATATTGGAGTGCATTGGAACAATTGGTGAACTGGAATCGATTTTGAGTTACTCACAGGACTCATCATCATAGTACTTGAGAAGACCATTTTCAGGAACCTGAGAGTCTCAGTCCATTTTCAATGAAACTGAGAGTCTCAATGAACCTGATGAGTATCAGTCCTGTTAATGGATGGATACCTGAGATTAGCTTGTTCAGTCTATTAGGACTAAGGATTCCAAAAATCTGAGATTGGGTCATCAGTAAACTGAGACCATGAAGTTCTTTTCTCAGAACTTGGGTTCGCAGGAAACTGAGAACATGTGATTCATTCCCAGGAACCAGGAATGTATTCTGTGTTCACCCAGAGTATATTCCTGTGTAGCCCAGGAATTTGTAGGGATATTTGCTCAGGAAGCAACTATCCTGTTCAGACTGAAATGAGTGATTGGAAATGTTAAATAGTGCATTAGAAGCAAGCTTTTAATTCAGTTAGTAGCTATTAATAGTATCCATAATGAGATAGTGTTAGCAATAGGTAAGTGTCCATACAGTAGACTGTTAGCCAAGGATTTAGTTGGATTACAAGTAGCCTGTACTGAACAGGACTTGAATCCAACTGGAACTTGACTGAAGGAATTTAGTCCTAATCATTGGACTAATGCTTGAATGTATAGGATGTAGGAAATTGGGGACTTGAGGGTACAGGTAACCTGAGATTGAGTGTCTCAGAAAATCTGAGACACTTGATAAATTCAGTGTAATCCAGGAGCCCTAGAGTCTCAGGAAAAACCTGGGCCATTTGATATATTCCAGTATGACCCAGGAACCAGGAAGGAATTTCAGTAACTCTGTAAAGAACTCAATTGTGATGCATATCAGAACTAACCTGAGTGGACCTCTTTAACTGGGATAAAAGCTCAGTAAAACTGAGCTCTATTTTTACATTTCTGATATGGAATGGGGTATGTGATTCATAAGAAGGATTCAAGGTTCAGGATTAACTAGAGGTATTCAATTTTCCTATAAACAATTCAAGATGAGGTAGTGGCAGGACTTGTCATGAAGATTCTTTTTCAAACAAGCTAGTTATCTTATTACCCTAGTGTTAGTTTTAACTAATGGTATAATTGTAAAGGGTTAATTGGAGTAGTTATTATTAGGCTTAGACTAGTTGATTATGGTATTTAATGGTCCTTTGTATTTAGATTTTAGTAGTGGATTATAAGATAAGTTAAATAGAGGAATTGATTATTTGGAACCTTGTGATAACCAATAAGATTGTATGGAGATTAACCAACTTGTACACATTATTATTTCCTTCAGGAGGATACCTAGCTCTATTGCCTACTTGTACTTCCCTGGAGCAAGGCAAGTACTTTTCTATGGTTTTGTACATTTACATTCTTGTACCCTTTCTTGTGACACGTCATGGCACGATATTCATGTACTCCTGTACTCCTGTACTCCTGTACTCTTGTTCTTGTACTTATTAGTGTCGGGTGGGGAAATACACTAGCCATGTGACCAATCCCGGTTACTATATATTCCTGTACCTAGCTTAGGCCTCGCACTGTGCACGCGGGTCCTAAGTCGTACCATATTCATGTACTCCTGTGCATGCTCCTGTACTTACCCCAGCCGGTCACATGGACTAGATGTATTTCGATATTGTGCACTTGTCATGTCTGGTACTTCAGGATTATAGTTTCATTCCTGTACTTTACATGTTCCTGTACTTTACATTCATGTACTATAGTTCCTGTACTTATTTTCTTGTACTACTTTTCTGTACTTTCATGTTCATTCCTGTATTTCATTTTCCTGTACTCTTGTACCCTGTTCATATCATGTTCATGTTTCATTACCTAGAACTGTACTTTGCTCCGCTCCTGAATAGGATATGTTGCAGGTATGCTTGTAGGACATTGATCTACTCTATGGGCCAGAGCCCAGGATTTAGCTGAGCAGGATGAGGCTTAGCTTGAGGCTTCAGGTTTAGATTACTTAGCTTTACTTTGAGATATTGACTTTAGAGTTCATAGCACTTTTCATACCTGTTGATTCTGGTACATTATGATATTTGGATTTGTGGATTATGGTGATCATTCTGGAATACGTTTTTAGATGCTGTGATTCTTACTTTCATGATTACTTGTTAGTTTTCCCTAGTATTGGTACAGCTTACTTCGTCGTATCCAACGACGAAGGCTGGGCGTGTCCGACTCGTGTCCGATTATTCGGGAGCGGGTCGTGACATGTTTTTAGTGGTGGCCCATACAGGTCTATCCTAATGGTACATAGGACTTAGCGTACTATTGGGGGACTTGATTACACTAGGGAAACTTGGTCACAGCATAGGAAAATCGGGAAATAAGGGTATATCAGGTATGTCAGGTGTATCAGGTATTTTAATATTCTATAAACACTTGTTGTATGTAGGTCTAGGTTATTTTAACAGTTTTCTGTTTTGCAGATAGTTCAAAAGCAAGCAACACCAGAACTGTCAATTCACCTGCACTTGACGTTTCCGAACTTCCACTACCTTCTATCACTCTACTATCATGGGTAGTACGTAATTGACGGAGACGTCTGAAGAGTCCCTTGAAAACCAGAGGAAGCAGGCCACCCTTTCCAAGTCAGACTTGTGGATACACTCTCCGAGCCAGGAAGGACTTCTGATTTCCAGACGTTCAGACACTTGGACTTTTCCGACACCGAGCGCATATCTTGCACCAGAGAGCCGATCGAGAACCTGAAGCCGCCACTGAAGATCATCTCAGCATGTGAGGATCCGACTTCTCTGAAGATTAGAGCCACCAGCCTGGAGATTCAGAATGTAGCGCAGACAATGGAACGAAACCGGAAGCTGAAGCTCATGAAAGACATGAAGATTTATGACAAAGACAACAACTACCCTGGACCCGCAAAGCGTCACAACACTCAGTCAGCGTTTCTTCGGTCACACCACCAGTCACATCATCAGGAGCAGATCTCAGCAGCCAGCACGCCAGCAGCCATATATTCATGCCAGAGCCCTGCACTTCAGCCCCAGCAGGAGATCCAGATTCAGATCCAGTCGACGATTATTTACAATTTCTGCTACCTCTCAGGATGCTACTATGAAGAGTGCCGCAAAAGACGGAGGCTATACTGTACTATGGATCGCCTGTCCACCAAGTCAAGGACTGCTGGAGAACGTTGATCACACTGCCCGAGAACAAGCGCGAGGAGCATCAGACTACAGCAAAAGGGAACCACCTTCTCAGAATCAGCAAACACATGGAGCACTACCGCAAGGATCAGCCTATATCAGGACAGCTGAAGAATTTGAAGTGATTCCAGTCCCGGAGAAACACTGAAGATAGATTGAAGACAGAAGATTTCTTTTGCATGGTTGGAAAAACCATGTATCTTGATTAATAATCCAGTTTTCCCTTAAATTCCTCCTAACACATTGATCATTTCTTGAAACTTCTTGTTTCTATTTTGGAACCTTTATTGATGTTCGAAACTTATTTCAAGATATTGTTTCATATTCGACAAACTTGTTTCAGACCCATAATTCGATATTTATTTGAAATCCATTATTCGATACCGTTTGTACATTCATTCATGACCTTGTTTCCTAGTGATGGCTCATATTTGTAAATTTTGTTCTTTTATCAAACTTCGTGTTAATTAAGATTTAATTCCTACTCATTTATTGATATTCTGTTCGCTAATCGAACTGTACTATTCCAGAATTAATCCTACTTGAAATATCATTCTGAAACCTTGTTTGAACCTTCGCTTCTATTGATGCTTGTTTGAGATTCTATTTCCTATTCTCGATTTTATTCGAGACTTGTTGCTATTAAGATTCGCTTGTTTCATGTTTACAATCCAATACCTTGCCTCAGTTCGTCCTTCGAGACTCCGTTATCCTTTCGGGATAACATTCCATATGTGGAATCTTGTTACCATTCCAGATATCAGTTGATATTCTGTCATAATTTGAAACTTCGTCCTATCTGAAATTTTAAATCTCCCTGGCTGCCCTTTTGTACTCACTGATTGGATCCCTTGTCATTTTTAGTACCTAATAAACTCATGTATTCTAACAGTCAGGTAACTTCACCATTCCCGTGACTTGGACTATTGAATTTCATTTGAATTCCTTGAAACTCTTTTGAAATTCCTAGGAATCAAGTCGAGAGGCTATTTGATGACCTACTATGGCATGACAGTTGCGCGCTGTAGCTATTAGCTGGATTATGGAGACTGAGGGTTCACTGCAGCCAGTAGCGCACTGGCGAGGCAGGGACTCTAAGTTGAAGTGATTTCAGACACCCATAGGTTATCGAGTATTAACGAGACTTGTCAAATTCTTCATATCTTAATCTCTTGGGTTATTTCGTCAATGATTGTTGGAAAATGGATAAGGTTGATAGAGTATTTGGAGACATATTGTTATTCGAGTCACAGAGCCGAAAGTCCACTGCAGTCAGATACATACTGGCGGGGTAGGGATTCTAAGCAAAGTGATTTCAGATACCAACATGTCCTTGGATATTCTGGAGACTATAATTCCTTTTCATATGATTATTGGTTTTCGAGAATCACAAATCCTTGTATGTTCACCCTGATTGATACTGTATCTCCCGAGTATTTCGTACGTTCCTCAAATCAACCCTCGCTAATTACCTTCTAGTATTGTATCGTTAGATCATTAATTTCCTTAAATTATACATTGCCAGATTTTGATTCCGTACTTCGTTTGTGATTTATCTAAACTTCGATCTTAAGTCATGTCCATCTGACCATGATTTCCCATTTTGACCTAGTCCATTTTTGATCGTACTTAATAATTGTGTCTTCATGATTTTGCTCCTCTAAGATGCAATTGAACTTTATTCCATTCGTGCCTATTTAATCCTTGATCATTGTTAGATCGTATTATTTTCTTGTGTGTAATTATCGTATTTGATCTCAGAAGCTCAGGGCGTCTCAGAGTTGCACAAGATCGGCAGAAGCACTGGGCGGACAGCAGCAGACGGACACTTGAGTTCGAGGTTGGAGACAGAGTATTCCTGAAGATCTCACCGACTAGGGGCGTCATCAGATTCGGCAGAGACGAGAAGCTCAGTCCGAGATTCATCGGACCTTTCGACGTGACGGCCCGGATTGGCGAGGTGGCATATCGATTAGCGCTTCCAGCTAGCTTGGAGGGAGTGCATGACGTTTTTCACATATCTCAGCTTCGACGATACATTCCAGACCCGAGCCATGTGGTGGACTATTCTGAGCTGGAGGTGGGTCCGAGATTGACTTACGAGGAGCAGCCAGTAGGGATCTTGGACCGGAGGGAGAAGCGTCAGCGGAACCAGACCATTTCTCTTGTCCGTATCATGTGGAGACACCACTCTCCCGGAGAGTCCACATGGGAACGCGAGGACGAGATGCGGGAGTGCTATCCCACTTTGTTGATTGATTTAATCGTACAATGGTTCTTTGAAATTCTATTTTCAATAAATGATGGTGTTTGAATCTCTTTTGTGATTTTGAGACCTACTTGTGGTTTGAATTTCGAGGACGAAATTTTTCAAGGGGGAGAGATTTGTAACTCCACCTTTCCAATTATTGGAATTCTTTTTTAAATGGTTTGGAAATATTTTTTTATTTTAAATATATGTGGAGTTATATATATAACTTGGTTATCATTTAAGTTAATTGGGTTTATTTCATTTTTTAACCAATTTTGAGTATTTGGGCCAACCCTATTGGGCCTCCAGGCTATCACAACCGTTTATAACAATTCCTTGGAAGCTTCTGTTCTTCTCAATTCAGGATAAGGTTCCCTATTCAATTTTGAATTTATGCAAGGAGCATAGCTCCTTCTCTACGCAACCGGCCATGTGCAATAACCAATCCTACCTTCATTTTCCCTCCAAAACTTTTTCTCCAGCTCAGGTGTAACTGCCTATATAAGCAGCCAATCCTTCTCCCAAATCTTGCCTATTCATTTTCCTTCTCCACAAATCCCTGCGGCTCAGTAACAGAGTGAAGCTCCTTGGCCATGGCGGATGATTGAAGACGAAGAAGAAGGTGGCGAGTTGATCGTGGGGATCCTGACGACAGAGAGAATGGGTTCACCTGCGCGGATCAGCTTAGAAGCTCGATTGATCAATTGGTAGGGAATTGCTTTCCCATAGATCTTCCAATTTTATAATCCAATCAAATTTCTAATTATGGATTCTTAGCTAGGTTCCTTTCTGGAGTGGTCCATTGAACCTTCGTTTTCCTTAACCCATAGATTCGAGAAGTAATCAAGGATTGTAAGTCTCAACAATTTGATTACACCTCATTTTCACCATCGAATTCTCTGATCTCAGAATTGTTTTTATCTTAGGTTGATTTGAGGATTCGATTTAGATCAGATCTGGTGTGATCGATCGTGTGCCAGGCTTGTAAATCGAACTCTGGTGAAAACATTTCTAACCTAATATAGTTGAGCTTTTCTTCCTTAAAATCTTTTAGTTATAATTTAAGTCAGTAGATCTAATACTTTGTGATTTGGAGATGTTGTGTTTGGTTTGATTTTCAGAAGTTTTATATTAAATTGATCTGGGTTTTTGTGTGAATTTATCAGTACAATGGATTAGAGTATTGATTAGATTTACTCTGTTATTAGTTATTAATGGTAGTTGCAATTCTCAGTGAATGTGGAGTGGTTTAAATGATAGACTCTAGAGCTTTGGCTAGAAATTGTCAGTTATTCCTGTCAATAAGATATCTGGACTCATTTTTAATCTAATGTCTGCCATATTGATTTATGTAAATGTGTATGGTGAGGAATGCTGGTATATTCATAAGCTTCACATTCTGAGAATCTAGTTTAGGGATCTTAAACACTACTGTTGTCTAGAAGTTTGGATGAACTTGAGTTTGAGTCATATTTCTCCATGAACAGAACAGGAAGACTCTACCCTTTGGGAGTCATTGTTTCATCTATTTAGTTAGTTGTATTAGGAGTTTCATTGATCACTTAAGTCCTGAAATCAAATTGATATTCAGAGTAAACAAATTACAGTGGAAAGATCCTTATTAGCTATGCAAGTTTGATTGTTTTTCCTTTTGATTTTATGGGAATCATGTTAGATTGGGTTTTAGGACTGTTGATTCACATATAGTTCTAAGTTGGCCATGAATTGAAATGAAGGCACCATTTACACATTCAACTGTTATATCAGTTTTGATATAGGATTGGACTGTAATGCATTGGTGTTCTATAGATTTGGTTCAATAGCATAGTCAAATATAGAGTGTCAGGTGTTAGCTTTTGCGTTGATGATTATGCAATGCAGTAGAGTTTAGGTTCAGCCATATGGAGGAGAATGGTTTGGGGAGTTTTCTAAACACTTTTCTTCGATAGGAATATGGTTCTTTGAATTACCAATTGATAGATTGTTAACAGTCCTAGAAACTCAGGGATTATTTCAGCCTTGATTACCTTGGTGGTTATATCAAATCCGAGCTTTGGACTTAATGACTGGGAGTCATGTATTAGATTTTCCTGTTAGTCTCCAATATTTATATTTTGTACCAGTGGGTGTTCACTAGAGAGGACCAAGTTGCAGTACCTGTTCCAGCTGGTATACTAAACAGGTTCTGTAACTTGGGGCAGCTTTCTAATACCTGATAATATAGGAGGTTAACTGTTAGTGTTTGAACTCCACATTGGAGTGCATTGGAACAATCGGTGAACTGGAATCGATTTTGAGTTACTCACAGGACTCATCATCATAGTACTTGAGAAGACCATTTTCAGGAACCTGAGAGTCTCAGTCCATTTTCAATGAAACTGAGAGTCTCAATGAACCTGATGAGTATCAGTCCTGTTAATGGATGGATACCTGAGATTAGCTTGTTCAGTCTATTAGGACTAAGGATTCCAGAAATCTGAGATTGGGTCATCAGTAAACTGAGACCATGAAGTTCTTTTCTCAGAACTTGGGTTCGCAGGAAACTGAGAACATGTGATTCATTCCCAGGAACCAGGAATGTATTCTGTGTTCACCCAGAGTATATTCCTGTGTAGCCCAGGAATTTGCAGGGATATTTGCTCAGGAAGCAACTATCCTGTTCAGACTGAAATGAGTGATTGGAAATGTTAAATAGTGCATTAGAAGCAAGCTTTTAATTCAGTTAGTAGCTATTAATAGTATCCATAATGAGAGAGTGTTAGCAATAGGTAAGTATCCATACAGTGGACTGTTAGCCAAGGATTTAGTTGGATTACAAGTAGCCTGTACTGAACAGGACTTGAATCCAACTGGAACTTGACTGAAGGAATTTAGTCCTAATCATTGGACTAATGCTTGAATGTATAGGATGTAGGAAATTGGGGACTTGAGGGTACAGGTAACCTGAGATTGAGTGTCTCAGAAAATCTGAGACACTTGATAAATTTAGTGTAATCCAGGAGCCCTAGAGTCTCAGGAAAAACCTGGGCCATTTGATATATTCCAGTATGACCCAGGAACCAGGAAGGAATTTCAGTAACTCTGTAAAGAACTCAATTGTGATGCATATCAGAACTAACCTGAGTGGACCTCTTTAACTGGGATAAAAGCTCAGTAAAACTGAGCTCTATTCTTTACATTTCTGATATGGAATGGGGTATGTGATTCATAAGAAGGATTCAAGGTTCAGGATTAACTAGAGGTATTCAATTTTCCTATAAACAATTCAAGATGAGGTAGTGGCAGGACTTGTCATGAAGATTCTTTTTCAAACAAGCTAGTTATCTTATTACCCTAGTGTTAGTTTTAACTAATGGTATAATTGTAAAGGGTTAATTGGAGTAGTTATTATTAGGCTTAGACTAGTTGAGTATGGTATTTAATGGTCCTTTGTATTTAGATTTTAGTAGTGGATTATAAGATAAGTTAAATAGAGGAATTGATTATTTGGAACCTTGTGATAACCAATAAGATTGTATGGAGATTAACCAACTTGTACACATTATTATTTCCTACAGGAGGATACCTAGCTCTATTGCCTACTTGTACTTCCCTGGAGCAAGGCAAGTACTTTTCTATGGTTTTGTACATTTACATTCTTGTACCCTTTCTTGTGACACGTCATGGCACGATATTCATGTACTCCTGTACTCCTGTACTCTTGTTCTTGTACTTATTAGTGTCGGGTGGGGAAATACACTAGCCATGTGACCAATCCCGGTTACTATATATTCCTGTACCTAGCTTAGGCCTCGCACTGTGCACGCGGGTCCTAAGTCGTACCATATTCATGTACTCCTGTGCATGCTCCTGTACTTACCCCAGCCGGTCACATGGACTAGATGTATTTCGATATTGTGCACTTGTCATGTCTGGTACTTCAGGATTATAGTTTCATTCCTGTACTTTACATGTTTCTGTACTTTACATTCATGTACTATAGTTCCTGTACTTATTTTCCTGTACTACTTTCCTGTACTTTCATGTTCATTCCTGTATTTCATTTTCCTGTACTCCTGTACCCTGTTCATATCATGTTCATGTTTCATTACCTAGAACTGTACTTTGCTCCGCTCCTGAATAGGATATGTTGCAGGTATGCTTGTAGGACATTGATCTACTCTATGGGCCAGAGCCCAGGATTTAGCTGAGCAGGATGAGGCTTAGCTTGAGGCTTCAGGTTTAGATTACTTAGCTTTACTTTGAGATATTGACTTTAGAGTTCATAGCACTTTTCATACCTGTTGATTCTGGTACATTATGATATTTGGATTTGTGGATTATGGTGATCATTCTGGAATACGTTTTTAGATGCTGTGATTCTTACTTTCATGATTACTTGTTAGTTTTCCCTAGTATTGGTACAGCTTACTTCGTCGTGTCTAACGACGAAGGCTGGGCGTGTCCGACTCGTGTCCGATTATTCGGGAGCGGGTCGTGACAATGGGCGCTGTGGCGCTGGAAGAAAAGGGGGCGACGGGCGGAGCTGCCGGAGGGGGTCGGCCCGGCGGCTAGGTCGGTGAACGCCGGCGGTGAGGCGGTCACAGTGGAAGGCACGGCGCACACGGAGGGTTCGCGATTGCGCCGGAGGAGATCGGGAAGAAGGGGTTTTGACGGTGGTGAGCGCGGCGGAGCCCTCGAGACCGCAGCGTCGTACGGCCGACCACGTGTGGAGACAGGACCAGGCACGTGGAGGAGGCTCGCGCTGTCGTGGTGCGGCGTACGTGGAGCTCTCGCGCTGGCGGGACGGGGAAGAAACGAACGCTCGGCGGTGGCTGGGTTTTTCGGAGGACCTTGGCGGGGCGGGACTCCGGCGCTAGGTGATAAGTACCCATCATCATTGGCCTAGGTTAAAGCCTCAGAATATAGTTCACCATCATCATTGGCCCAGGTTAAAGCCTCAGAATATAGTTCACCATCATTATTGGCCAGGATAGAGCCTCAGAAATATAGTCGAGACTAATAAGCCTGTTTTTAGGCCTTCTCAAGCTCAGGCCTAAGTCTCAGGCCTTGTTTTCAATTCAATAGCCTTTTGCTTTTTCCCAATAACTGTATTAACTGAATGGCTAGAGCCTTTTGCAGAAGCCTTTTGCCACTGTAATCAGTAGCTACAGTAGCTAGAGAGAGGGGCAATATTGATAATTCCTGCATCCTCTTCTCAGCATAAATAGTAGCTGATATGCTACGCTAAGAGTGTGGAATGAGAATAGAGTTTACTTCTTCCTCAATTCTTCTTTAGCCATAGATCTGTAATTTTCTCTTGCAATTCTCTTATTCAATAAAAACATAGATAATTCTCCTCTCTGATTATGTTCATCTTCTTCTAATTCCTGCATAGATCATAAGGTTAGCTACAAACAATTGTGAGAATGACAAATGTTAACAGACCTGTGTTGAATCTAGGTCAGTTGGGATGAGTGCCCAACAATTTGGTATCAGAGCAGCTTGATCCTCTGATGGAAGGAAGCAGGGAAGGGTGCTCTACCCATGGTGGATCTGGTGAAGAAGCATCGGATGGACGAAGGATGATGCCAGTCGAAGATCGAGTTCATACTCTGGAAGGTACAATACTCAATTTCAACAGCAAATTTGATAGAGTCTTTGAAGAATTGGCCAGATCTCGTCGAGATTTCGAAACTCTTGCCCAAAATCTGAGTCCATCTCTATTCCAGCACTCCAATATAGGAGCCAGATCTGCAACTCCCCATCCATTTAATTCTTCCTGGGGAATGAGCCCTCCCATATTAAATCCACCTCTGCCTTCATTTGAACAAACACCTATGGGGCAAGCAGGTTTAATGCAGAATACCAGCCACATTGGTTCTCCTGTTCCCAGTACTATCATGTGTACCACAGCCCCACTCCTACCCACACCTGCACCACAAATGGCCCCCAATTTTAACAATACAAATTGGAATCAACCTACATTGAGGGTCAAGATACCTGCATTTGATGGAGAGGGAGATATTGTTGAGTGGTTGATGAGGGTGAACAATTATTTCAACTATTATGGCACCACTGAGGCTGAGAAGCTTCAAATTTGTTCAGTACAGCTCAAAGGAACTGCAGCCTACTGGATGGATTGGCTCTTTAGAATTCGAAATGGGGCAGTGACTTGGAATGACTTCTGCACATCCATTAGATCAGAATTTGGCCCTTCACAGTTAACTGATCATATAGTTGAGTTAAAACTCCTCAAGCATGAAAATACTGTCCAAGAATACAATTCCCAGTTCCAAAAACTCTCCAAGAAGGTGCATGGAATACCTGAACATTGCTTAGTTAGTCATTACATTGGAGGGTTGAAAGAAGAGGTCAGATATGAAGTTCAGGTAGCCAGTCCTGTCAATTTACCTGCAGCTATGTCAGCAGCCAAATTATATGAAGCCAAAATTGCAGCTCTAAGGAAGATTTATAAAACAAATCAATTTCCTCCTAAGCACCATTACAGCTCAGGACAGGTGAGTACCTTATCACCAACTACAGCTAATACAAGTGAAGCTGGACAAAAGTTAAACAATATACCTCATAGAACTTTGTCCTCTACTCCTACAATTTCTCCATCAGAAATATTAAGGAGAAAGAGTCTGGGTTTGTGCTTTATGTGTGATGAGAAGTGGTTCAGGGGTCACAAATGTAAGGAGAAGAAGTTATTCATGCTAGTTGCTGATGAAGAGGGTTCTGAAATTGAAAATCCATTTCTGTTGGAAGGATCACCTAGCATTCCTCCAACTCCCACAACTCCTAACCAAAATCTATTTGAAATATCACTCCAAGCCTTGATAGGTTCCAATAATCATTCCACCATGAGACTAAAAGGGCAGTTTAAAAATAAACCAGTGTTGATACTCATAGACTCAGGGTCTACTCAGAGTTTTATTGATAGTGGGTTCTGTGAAAGGATGGGAGTTCCTACTCAGGATAGCCAAACTTTTGAAGTACTAGTAGCCAATGGGGAGAAGCTGGTGAGCAAAGGAATGTGCAAAGGAGTACAAATTGACTGCCAAGGGCACAAAATTATTGCTGACCTATTACAATTACCTCTCCCAGGTTATCAGGTTGTCTTAGGAGCAAATTGGCTCAGCACCTTGGGGTATATTGTCTGGAATTTCCAGGAATTAACCATGCAATATGATGAACAAGGGGTTCCCAAGTATTTTCAGGGAGTTAAATCTGAAACAGAGACCTTACAGGAGTTAGGCAATAAAGATCTGAGACAAAAGCCTCAAATGTATATCATCCACTTGTGTAAAATGGAAGAATTCACACACTCACAGGCAGAAGGAGTTCCAGAGCCAAAGGAAATAGCTGAATTGTTGGAAGAGCACAAGATGCTGTTTGAAGAACCCAGAGGCCTTCCCCCACAGAGAAGCTTTGATCACAAGATACCACTTGCACCTGGATCATTACCAGTTTGTAGCAGGCCCTATAGACATCCATACCTCCACAAGAATGAAATCGAGAAACAAATCCAAGAGATGTTGGAGTCAGGTATCCTAAGGCCTAGCACTAGTTCTTACTCTTCCCCTGTGATACTTGTGAAGAAGGCTGATGGTTCTTGGTGGCTCTGCATTGATTATAGGGGGTTAAACAATAATACAATAAAGGACAAGTTCCCTATTCCCTTTATTGAGGAGCTATTTGATGAACTCCATGGGAGCAACTACTTCACCAAGTTGGATTTGAGAGCTGGCTATCACCAAGTCAGAATGGCAGAAGAAGATATATACAAAACAGCCTTCAGAACACATGAAGGACATTATGAGTTCATGGTAATGCCCTTTGGGCTAACCAATGCTCCATCTACTTTCCAATCCCTCATGAATGCAGTGTTCAAAGGTTACTTAAGAAGGTTTGTATTAGTTTTCTTTGATGATATATTAGTGTATAGCACTAACTTGCAGGATCATTGTATCCATCTGCAACAAGTATTCAATAAATTGCAAGAGAATCAACTGAAGCTTAAAAAGAGCAAGTGTGCCTTTGCTCAGAGACAAGTGGGCTACTTGGGACATATAATCTCAGGAGATGGAGTGCAGGTTGATCCAGAGAAAGTCAAAGCAGTCATGGACTGACCTACACCTACAACTATCAAGCAACTCAGAGGGTTCCTAGGTCTCACTGGATACTACAGAAGGTTCATCAGAGAATATGGAGCTATAGCCAGGCCACTTACTGATCTCCTCAAGAAGAACTCCTTTAAATGGAGTAATACAGCTCGGTCTTCATTTGAAGAACTTAAGCAAACTCTCATCAACCCCCCTGTCTTAGCTATGCCCAACTTTACAGAGGAGTTCATACTAGAATGTGATGCTTCAGGGGTGGGAATAGGTGCTGTACTGATGCAGAGGGGCAGACCTATAGCCTTCCTGAGCCAACACTTGAAGGGGAGAGCCACTGCCCTGTCAACTTATGAAAGAGAAATGTTAGCAGTTCTTTTAGCCATAAAGAAGTGGAGCCAATACTTATGGGGCAGAACATTTGTTATCAGAACTGATCACAAACCCTTAAAGTATATGTTAGAACAGAGGGTCTATACTGGGGCTCAATACAAATGGATACTCAAGTTACATGGGTATTCCTATAGGGTTGAGTACAAGAAGGGGAGAGAAAACAAAGCTGCTGACAGTTTGTCCAGGAAGGAGGAGGCTCAACTGTCTGCCATTACATGTGTTACCCCAGAATGGATGAAATCATTCAAGGAACAGATGCAGACTTCTGAATTCTACAATTCACTGCTGAATCAATGGCAGCAAGGGCTATTAGATGCAAGCAAATATTCCTTACAGGATGGCCTATTTTACTATAAGAGGAGGCTCATTATTGACCCCAAATCTGAGTATGTAACACTAATGCTTAAAGAGCACCATGATATGTTGACTGCAGGACATTCAGGGGCTTTGAAGACCCTGCACAGACTTAGAAAAGTTTGCTACTGGAAAGGTATGAAGAGGAGTGTGACTGAATATGTCAAAGCTTGTGAAGTCTGTCAGAGGCACAAATATGAAACCACTTCCCCAGCAGGATTATTGCAACCCCTGCCAATACCTGATATAATTTGGAAAGAAATTTCCATGGACTTCATAGAGGGGTTACCTAACAGCTTCAACAAGACCACTATATTTGTGGTGGTGGATAGGCTTAGCAAGTATATACATTTATTTGCATTGACACATCCTTATACTGCTTCTACTGTGGCTCAAGTCTTCCTAGAAGGGGTTTTCAAATTGCATGGCATGCCTAAGTCTATAGTGTCTGACAGAGATCCTCTATTCACCAGTGCTTTTTGGAAGGAATTTTTTAAACTGCAAGGGAGCCAACTCAAGTATAGCACAGCCTACCACCCTCAAACTGACGGGCAAACCGAGGTAACTAATAGGTGCATTGAAAGTTATCTGAGGTATTTTTGTAGTCACAAACCCAGGGAATGGTCCAAACATCTTCTATGGGCAGAATATTGGTTCAATACCAATTGGCACACCTCTACTAGAACAACTCCTTTTGAAGCAGTCTATGGGAGGCCACCTCCAGATTTATTATCTTATCTACATGAACCAGTTCAAGACAGGGAAGTAGCTGAAGCTATCCTATTAAGAGATAATGCACTTCAACTGCTCAAAGATAATCTGGTTTTAGCACAGGATCGAATGAAGAAATATGCTGACTTGCACAGGACTGAGAGAGAATTCTCCATTGGAGATTGGGTGTATCTCAAGCTTCAACCATACAGGCAATCCTCCATAGCTCAGAGGAGGCCCCAGAAATTATCACCCAAATTTTTTGGACCATATCAGATCACTGAAAGAATTGGTCCAGTTGCATACAAGCTGGATTTACCTGCAGATTCCCTCATTCACCCAGTGTTTCATGTGTCACAACTCAAGATCAAAGTGAACTCAAGAGTGACAGTGCAAGCAGAGCATCCCAGTTTCCAGGAGAACCTCCTGTTGGAGCCTGATTGGATACTGGACAGAAGGATGGTACCCAGGGGAAATCGAGCTGCTGTTGACCTGCTTGTGCAGTGGAAAGATGGGACACCTGAAGAAGCTACATGGGTTCACTATGAGAAGTTTATCAAGGATTATCCCTTGTTTGACCTTGAGACAAGGTCAATTTAAGGGAGGACCATTGATAAGTACCCATCATCATTGGCCCAGGTTAAAGCCTCAGAATATAGTTCACCATCATCATTGGCCCAGGTTAAAGCCTCAGAATATAGTTCACCATCATCATTGGCCAGGATAGAGCCTCAGAAATATAGTCGAGACTAATAAGCCTGCTTTTAGGCCTTCTCAAGCTCAGGCCTAAGTCTCAGGCCTTGTTTTCAATTCAATAGCCTTTTGCTTTTTCCCAATAACTGTATTAACTGAATGGCTAGAGCCTTTTGCAGAAGCCTTTTGCCACTGTAATCAGTAGCTACAGTAGCTAGAGAGAGGGGCAATATTGATAATTCCTGCATCCTCTTCTCAGCATAAATAGTAGCTGATATGCTACGCTAAGAGTGTGGAATGAGAATAGAGTTTACTTCTTCCTCAATTCTTCTTTAGCCATAGATCTGTAATTTTCTCTTGCAATTCTCTTATTCAATAAAAACATAGATAATTCTCCTCTCTGATTCTGTTCATCTTCTTCTAATTCCTGCATAGATCATAAGGTTAGCTACAAACAATTGTGAGAATGACAAATGTTAACAGACCTGTGTTGAATCTAGGTCAGTTGGGACGAGGGCCCAACACTAGGGCACCGGCGGCGGAGGTGAGTAGGTACGACGGTGGCGGTGTTGGTTTCTATTTTCTAGGGTTTTCTTTTCTTTTTGGTTTTGTTGGTGGTGTACTTGGGTGGCGGCCGGCCGGCTTTGGCCGGGATGGCGGTGGTGACGAAGGCAGGGGTTGGATTTTTAATTCTTTTCTTTTTCTTTTGGTGGTGCTGGTGTTTTTGGTGGCGGCGTGGGCTGCCGCGGCGATGGCCGCGGTGGCGGTGGTGATAGTGGTGGTGCTGTTGTGGGCGTAGGTGGTTTGGTGGTGATGGCTGGTGTTGGGGTTCTCGTGGTGAGGGCAGGGTGGTGACGATGGTGACGGAGCAACCCGTGGTCGGGGATGGCTGGACGACGAGGGTGGTGCTGGCGTCGGGAAGCTGCTGTTAGGATAACAATGAATTTGTTTAGGGGTAGGGTTAGGATTTGATTGAATATCGTGTCGAAATTGTCGACACGAAAATAATAATTGTAAATGTAAGAAGTGTGGAATAAGAGAGTCACCGGGGTCGGACCCGAGGCCGTCACGGCCGACACGGAAGGGATGAACACCGACACGAGGCACGTACATGTTGTGGAAACATTTGTGGAACAATTTGGTGGAAGATAAAAATAAATTGGAGGAGTACCTGCCTATTTATAGGACGTGGGAATTCCCAATTAGATATGGATTAGGATAATTAAAACCCAATTTAGATAAATCATCTATTTAAATTAAATCCAAATCCAAATGCAAATCCTATTTAAATTAAATCCCTTTAGTTTAAAATCAAATCAAATAATCCAATTCCAAATATAGATACTAGTTTAATCTATTTAAATAATTTCAAACATTAAATCAAGATTTAATTGGCCAAAATAACTTCCAAAAATATTTTTCAAAATACCAATAATAATAATTTCGAAAATAATCAATATTTTTAAATATCTTTTTGAACAATAAAATATTACTATTAATAAATTTCGAAAATACATTATTATTTAAAATAAATATTTATGAAATAAATATTTTTGCACGAAGAATTTTATTATTAATAACTGCTAAAAATAATAGACTTTTTATGGCAAGAATACTAATTCTATATAATATTTTGAAAGTGTAAGAAAATAAAAAAAATAATTGTTTTTCTAAAATATGTACGCTCGCACATATTCGCGCTCGTCGAGCAAAAATAAAAGTTTGTGCGCGACGTAAAATACGATTACGTGACATACAGTACCAAAAATTTTAAATCCGTGCAAATTAATAATAATAATAATAAATAGTAGAAATTTAGGGGTTTTACAAGCCTGGACTAGCACCAAGTAACGGCTGTCACAAGTAAAAAATAAAGTGCCTATAGAATTTTCCTACATTAAATAATATAAAAAATCTAGTGCCCTCTAAAAATTTTGGCCTGAGGTAGTCGCCTCATGAGCTTCATATCAAGTCCGAGCTTGCTTGAACTAGGAGTAGGGCTGTAAAACAATTCAAACAGCTCGTGTCCGGCTCGCGTTCGGCTCGGGCCAAGCTTGGTTCGAAGCCCGTTCGTGGGCAGGTCATTATCGAGCTCGAGCTCGATTGATTTTTTTGTTCGAAGTGGTGTTTGAACCGAGTTCGACCATAGGTTGTTCGACTCGGTCTTATTCACGAACGGGTTCGAACTCGACTCGATTTCTCTTAATAGGGGTTTTTCCTAGTATATGATATTTTTTGTATGAACGTGTATAAATTTTTACTTTTTTTTGTTATTTATATGATGGTAAATTTATGATATAAAGAGTATAAATAATGCAACAAAAAATTATTTAAGATTTGAGAGTAACTGTACAACAAGTTTAATGTGGCTTTGGTTCGATCTTGGCTCGGGCTCAATTCGTGTTCGTCCGAGCTCGAGAGCTACATCGAGTCGAGCTTGATCGTTTTGAGCCTATAATCAAATCGAGTTAAAATACCATTTTTGAGCTCGACCTTAAGCTTGGCTCGAATAAAGCTCGTTCGATAGTTTGGTCGAACCGAGTTCGAATACAGTTTGTTCGAACTCGTTCGTTCGATTTTCAGTCCTAATGAGGAGACATTGCCATAATGCTTCCCACCCACACGACTTGTCTATGTCCTTGGAAGAATTGATGCTGCAGTCACGTAGAATGTTTAAAGGTTATGACGGTTAGGAACGGACATGGAACTAGTGGAATGAATATCATTTTTAAACTAAAAGAAACATCGAGAAACAAAGAGAGACCCACAACATGCATACAATTTTAAATTTTCACACACACAAGAGCACCACACAAACAGAGTGATGTGAAAAAATTTGATAAAAAATCATGGAATGATTTGAGTCCAACCCAAAAAACATTAATACTTAATTATAAAAGTATACTGACTCATCTACAAACATTTTTCAGGAATCCAACATGAACCATCACAACTACTCAATTTAGAAAATTGATTACAGTAATGAAAAATATGTTTACCAGAGCGAAGAACGCAAAAGCGAGAATCGATATTGATCCCTTGAAACGAACTCCTCGAGATTAAAGCCTAGAACTCTCTCCAAATCCTTCACCTTAAAAGTTGTAACGCTTGAGAATATCTCTCATTGGCGAATGGATGTCGTATTTAGGATTAGTAAATACCAATTTAACTCTTGAGAATCTCTATTATTGGTGAATGGATGTTGTAATTAGGATTAGTAAATCCCAATTTATGTCCTACTACTCTATGAACAATCATGGTAATTCAGATCGAACCAAATGACCATATATATATATATATATATATATATATATATATATATATATATATATATATATATATATATGCAAATGACCTCTAGTCCAGTGGTTAAGAGAGATGCATGCGGCCAAAGTGGTCGGGAGTTCGAGCCTCAGTGGAGGCGAGTTCGCAACAAGTACCCATTGCTTCAAATATATATATATATATATATATATATATATATATATATATATATATATATATATATATATATATATATATATATACCCCCCTCACTCTAATTCGTAATATTAATGTTAATGTTAATATTAATATTAATATTAATGTTAATATTAATATTAATATTAATGTTAATGTTAATATTAATTTTTTTTTTAACTTTTTTATATTAATGTTAATGTTAATGTTAATATTAATGTTAATATTAATTTTAATGTTAAGTTTAATGTTAATTTTAGTATTTAATGTTAATATTAACATTAATATTAACATTAACATTAATATTAACATTAAATTGCGGATTAGAGTGAGGGGGGTTTTCTAAGGGGAACTTTTGATCCACTTTATATATATATATATATATATATATATATATATATATATATATATATATATATATATATATATATATATATATACATTACATGACTCAAATAAAAATCAGATACTACCTGTCAACCAATTTGTATCGTATATGATCAACTGATACATAACGAAATAGTAGTATATCCAATTGAATCCTAAGATGCATATCGTATATCGTAAGATAATAACAATGTAGGGCTTAAACTTGTCCACAATTCAAGCACAAACCTAGCTCACGAACATTACTAGGAGTGGAGTTTGAGCTCAATTCTAGGCTTGTCTTAAGCTCGACCTCTACTCTTTCTTAGGAGAGCCGAGCCCAACCTCGGGCATGAGGGTGCACCCCTACTCCAGAGTTGCGACAAGAACTATTTCCAATAAGTATATAAATTTATTCCAGCACTCCAACATACTAGACAATATTAGACTTTAGAGGTTTTACATTTCGCCCCCTCTCAAACAGAAATTTTGCATAAAATGTAATTAAAAAAATTAACCCCGAATCAGACATTTTGAATAAAAATGTGATTTATAGTGATTTATAAAACATAACGCCGTTGCTGGGTATCGAACCCGGGTCGTCCACGTGACAGACGGAAATACTCACCACTATACTACAACGACCTTCTCAAATAAATTTTTCAAAGCATTTGGATTTAAATAGTAAAAGTAATTTGCATGGAAAAGTAAATGGAAGAAATGATCTAATGTATTACAAAGAAAAATATGATAAGAAGGAGACATTGACGCCATAATGCTTCCCACCCACACGAATGTTTTGCCTAATGTCCTTGAAAGAATTGATGTTGTAGTCATGTAGAATGCTTGCATAGCAACGATACACCGTATGGACACAGAATTTTACACAAAAGTTGTTGAACTTTGTTGGCACTTTTAAGCGTACCGACGGTATACCGACAACGTTATAATCGGTATATTGTTGGCTCTGGTACTGCTCAGTATCCAACTCTCAATGATCTCGAACTCGTCATATTTGACTCTTTGAGAGTTTTCGACACACGAGTGACACTCGTCACACTCTAGTATGTGCCAACAGTACTCATCTGCATAAGCATCTAGATTGCTCTTGCTCACCCTTTTGGTCATGTGACTTTGGTAGGGATCTAGGTGTAGGAAAATGTCCATATGACCAGCTGGTAATTGGCACTCTAGCTAAGAGCATCTCCGACCCATTGTGAGTTTGGAAAAAAATGGCTGCCACGTAAGAATCACCACTTCTTATTTCAAAATTCTTTCTCTAATACAAATGTGAAATAAATTGTGAAGTTGACATGGCAATGACATGTCTTAGACAATGTGAAGTTGGTTGTCTACTGTCTACATCTAGGCAATAGACTTCACAATGCTTTACTTTTACATCATCAATTATGAATAAAAATATTTATAAAAAAAGGAAGAAGTGGAAAGTTGTCTTGGAAGTTGCAAAAAAGTAATTTTATTGTTTTCTCAAACTTTTGCACTGGAGAATACTTTTTTTTTATCTTATTGTCTTGTGTGAATATTATCTTGCCACATAGGAAAGACATTGTCTTGTGCCTCATGCCACATAGGAATCACAACACAAAACAAAACAAGACAATAGGGTTGGAGATGCTCTAATGTGAGATGGTCCATGTCTCTGCTGGACCACTTTGGTCATATGACTTTGGCAGCTGGCAATCGAGCTTAGTTGGGACCTCCCACATGCTACTAAAAGCTATTTCTATTGCGTTTTTTAAAATTGCCAACAATAGCAAACTAAGTCTTATTCCAGTGTTGCAAATAAGGATATTTTTACAAATGCCCCCATGCATTTTAAATATGAAAACTAGCATATACTCCCACGTTTAAAAAATATAGCACATACCCCTATTTTTTTTTGTATGGAACAAAAAAATATTTAAAATATACCCCCACTATATTAACTTAAATTTCTACTGTTTTATATAGAATGGGAGTATATCTAGTTTGGTAAAAAAAATACGGACATATACTAGTTTTAACATTTAAAATGGAGGCATTTGTTAAAATATTTCTTGTAAATAAGGCTTGGTTCGTAATTCTTAGTGATTTTCAAAAAGTGACATTATAATCTTCCTTTTCTTTCTTCAAATTGTTTTGAAAGCTGAGCCCAAATTAAACTAGCTTTCAAAAAGGAAAATAGTAAACAACTATTACGAACTCGGACTGGTTTTCTGAGAAAATCAGCAGAATCAACCAAAACAATCAATCCCAAACACTGTGGCCACGTTTGGTTCGAGGAGTTGGAGCCTTGGAAAAGAAAAGTATTATTTTTTTTTTTTGGGATGCCAAAAAAAATAAGGAGGAAAGAAAATTGATTTTCATGAGGAGAAAAAATAGAGAAAAAAAAAAATGATTCCTCCCACCAATTCAAGGATTTATTTCTCCCCTCTAAGGATTTATTCTCCCTTCTAATATTTTTGGTTTTTCCAAACACAGAAAAGAAAATATAATTGGAATTACAATTTTCCAAAGGAAAAGAAATATCAAAGAATCAATTTCCTTTCATTTCCTTTCTGCCAACCAAAGCCTAAATTTAATACGATATTGTTAAAAGTTGTCCAAAAATCGAACTAATAATTTTTCAAGATAAATTTAAAACGATATTGTTACCAACCAACTTTGGACCATTTTTTTTAAAATAAAATTGATAAGTTTCACCGAACAGTTGAGATAATTAATAGACTAGGCCAGTGGGACTCTGAGGATGTAACATAGATAGTTAGAGAAACTAAATGCTAATAACAATAAAAAGCGTCAACGGGGATGTAGCTCAGATGGTAGAGCGCTCGCTTAGCATGCGAGAGGTACAGGGATCGATACCCCGCATCTCAATTTTTCTTACTCTTCTTTTTTTCCATTATTTTGCACGCATTCTGCTGATTAATTCAGCAGATATGTGGGACTCATATGGACTAATTGATTAAATATAGAGTGAAACAGTTCACATGGCAGTGGAAATTTCATACCACTGGGAGCAAGCATGAACCACTTTCATTTGCATGCAAGGTTGGGTTTTGAAAAGTAATTTGGGATGTTGGCAGTCCCACAAAAAACTTGGATGGTCCTTGATAAAAATTGGATCAACCTGGACTAGCACCAAGTAATGGGTTGTCCCAAATAAAAAAAATGAGGTATCTATAGATTTTTCCTACATTACATAGTATAAAAAATCTAGTGCCCTCTAAAATTTTGGGCTTGAGATAGCTGCCTCATTAGCTTCATATCAAGTCTGGGCTTGCTTGAACTAGATCGAGGAGACATTGATGTCATAATGCTTTCCACCCGCAAGAATGCTTGTCTATATCCCTGGAAGAATTGATGTTGCAGTCACGTAGAATGTTTAAAGGTTATGACGGTTAGGAACAGACATGGAACTAGCAGAATGGATATCAATTTTAAACTAAAAGAAACATCGAGAAATGAAGGGATACCCACAGCATGCATACAATGTTAAATTTCCACACACACAAGAGCATAGCACAAACAAGGTGATGTGGAAAAATTTGACGAAAAATCATGGAACGATTTGAGTCCAACCCAAAAAATTTAATTACTTGATTAGAAAAGTACATTGACTCATCTACAAACATTTTTTTAGGGATCCAACATGAACCACCACAACTACTCAATTTAGAAAATTAATTACAATAATGAAAAATATGTTCACCGGAGCGAAGAACACAAAAGCAGAACCGATATGAATCCCTTGAAACGAACTCCTTGAGATCAAATCCTAGAACTCTCTCCAAATCCTTCTCCTTAAAAGTTGTAACTCTTGAGAATCTCTCATTGGCGAATGGATGTCGTAATTAGGAATAGTAAATCCCAATTTATGTTCTACTACTCTATGAAAAATCATGGTCATTTAGATCGAACCAAATGACCAGATTAATATTTTTTTTTTTTTGAAGCAATGGGTACTTGTGGCGAACTCGCCTCCACTGAGGCTCGAACTCCCGACCACTTGGGCCGCATGCATCTCTCTTAACCACTAGGCTAGAGGTTATATATATATATATATATATATATATATATATATATATATATATATATATATATATATATATTCCAACTTATGCCTGAGGGCATACCGTCAGCATATCGTGTGAGGGTATTTTTGGAAGAAAAATTCTACGGTGAAGGGTATTTTTGGAAGAAAATTTTTCACGGCGAAGTCTAACTTTTGGCTTTATATAGTGGAAAATATATAGAAAATTTCCACGGTCGAGTTGGCAAGCAACCCTTTTGTTGATGGACTTGTGCTATGTTCAAATATGTCCCGATCGCTCCAGACTCGTAAGCCCCGCTTGGAGTAGGCAGCGCTGAAAGTCTAGTAGGATGGAGTCCGAAACATGATGCCCTCCTACTTTATCTCTGCCATACAAGATGGCATTAAAATCTTCAATGAAAAGAAGCAGAAGTTGTGCAACCTCCGCCATGCCACTGACCATAGAAATCTCCTTCCAAAGGTCATCTCGCTTTCTCCAATCATTGCTACCATACACCGCTCCGAGTATAAAATTAAGGCCACCAATATTAGAGAAGTGAATAGTTAAGGCCACCGCTCCGAGTACTATTTCCAATCGAGTCTTAAAATACGTATTGTGTACCGTAAGATACTAACAACATAGGGCTTAAGCTTGTCTACAATTCAAGCTCAAACCTAGATCACGAACATTACAGAGAGTCGAGTTTTAGCTCAATTATAGGCTTGTCTTAAGCTCGATCTCTACTCTTTCTTAAGACAGCCGAGCCCAACCACGAGCAGGAGGGTGCTCCCCTACTCCATAGTTGCGACAAGAACTATTTCCAATAAGTATGTAAATTTATTCTAGCACTCCAACGTACTCGAGGACAATATAAGACTTTAGAGGTTTTACATATTGCCCTCTCTCAAACAGAAATTTTGCATAAAAATGTAATTAAAAAACCCCAAATCAGAAATTTTGAATAAAAATGAAAGTAATTTATAAAAAATAACACCATTGTTGGGGATCGAACCCGGGTAGTCCGCATGACAGGAAGAAATACTCACCACTATACTACAACAACCTTCTCAAATAAAAATTTCAACGCACTTGAATTTAATTGGTACAAGTAATTGTCATGGAAAAGTAAATGGAAGAAATGATCTAATATTTTACAAGAAAAATGTGATAAGGAGACATTGACGCCATAATGCCTCCCACCCACACAAAAGTTTTGCCTAATGTCCTTGGAAGAATTGATGTTGTAGTCATGTAGAATGTTTACAGGTTCTGATTGTTGGGAACGGACACGAAACTAGTTGAATGAACATCGTTTTTAAATGAAAAGAAATAATCGAGAAAAAAAAGTGAAATGCGCAATCTGTTTGTGCAACCTGTATGGGATGCTAAATTCCTACACAAGGGCAAACCGAAAACATTGTTGAATAGACTAGGCCAGAGGGACACTCAGGGTGTAACATAGATAGTTAGAACAAATAAAGGCTATTAACAATAGATAACATCAATGGGGATGTAGCTCAGATGTTAGAGCGATCGATAGAGGTGTGCATCGATCGGTGGTCGACCTATTTGGTCACAATCGAAGTCGAACCGAAGTTAATCGGTTTGAAAATAATCACAGTCGAACAGAACCAATCAATTGGTTGGTTCGGTTTTGAAACCGACCGACTTGGTTCGGTTTGGATCGGTTCGGCTGATCGGTTTTGATCAGAAAAAAAAATTTCAAGCATATAAAAGTGTTTCACAAATTAAATTCATACAAAAATAAATTCTAACCATCTTTTGTTTGGAAGATGTTTGTATGAGATTCTAAAGTGGACAATAATCTTCTAAGTAAATCACTTGCATAATAAATTTCTTCCACAAATTCAAAATGATTCTCGAAATTAAACCCTAATCATAATAGATTTATGAATTAAAGATAGAAAAAAAACAAACCATGAGATGGAAAGGTTGGACAGGATATAAACCTAACTTTAGGTTGTTACTAACTAGGTTCGGTTTGGTTCGGTTTGAGCGGTTTTTGGAATGACCAAACCGTGAGCCGAACCAAATCGGTCGATTTTTTAAATCGCCAAGTCGAACCAATCCGACCGGACTATCGGTTCAATTAAAATTCGATCGATTCGATTTGGTTTGGTTCGATTTGGTCAGTTTGGTCCAAATATGCACACCCCTAGCGATCGCTTAGCATGCGAGAGATACAGGGATTGATACCCCGCATCTCCAATTTTCTTACCCTTCTTCCGCCTATGGGCTCTGGGCAGTCGTCCTGGGCCGGGGCCGGCCTGGTAGAATAGATTAGGGGTAATTACACTCAGCCCCCTACTATATTTTATGAGTATTACATGGATTACCCTTATTCCAAAATTAATTACACTGATCACCCCTCTTCTTTATAATCTGGGCGGTCGCCCTGGGCCCGGTCCGACCTGGTAGAATAGATTAAGGGTAATTACACTCAGCCCCCTACTATATTTTATGAGTATTACATGCATGGATTACCCTTATTCCATAATTAATTACACTGATCACCCCTCTCCTTTATAAATTTTATTAACCATAGAGGTTGTCAGTGTTATTAGTTTCTACAGAAAATAGAAACTACGGGAGCGCTCGTGTAACCAGTTTCAAAGCAGAGTTAATCGTATAATAAGTGTACAATATAGGGGGTTAATGCAGTTAACCCAAAAAAATTATAAGTTAGTTTTGGAATAGTTTTTTTTAACAGCTGGAAATTTACTATTAAAAGTTATTTATGTTGTCATTTATTTTGAAAATATCACCCAAGGATGGAACCATAATTAAATAAAGGAATATTTTAGCAAATGTTCATATTTTAAATGTTGAAACTAATATATATACCCCTATTATTATTTTTATCTAGCAAATGCCCTCATTTTTTGTACGAACATAATTTTTTTTTTAAGATATACCCCCAATTCTATAAATATTTTATTCGATTTTGATTTTAAAAATACTAGAATTCCTTATTCAGTTTCGGTTTGGGTTTTGGATTTCCGTTTCGGTCCAAAATCGAAACAACTAATGAAACTATGTAAATACCCTCAATTGTATACATATTTTGTGATTAAAAATGAATATACTTTGAAAACAACAATTCTATATATGTATTTTGAAGACCAATTTGATAATTTAGCAACTACTTCCACTTTGGGCACAATTTTAAAATACAACAAATGCGTGTATAACAATTATAGTTTTTAATATAATATAACCATGATTTTAACTTTGGACCAGACCCATTAAACAATAGAAATAGCCCAACAGAACAAACCGAAGGATCGTTTATTCGGTTTGATTCAATTTCAGTTTTGAATTTTTAGAATTTCAATTTATTCATTTTTGACTATTTCAGTTCGTTGAAACCGAATAAACTGAATGCTCACCCCTAACATTCTCGAATGACCTATTTGAGTCCATAAATGAATAATATGTTTGATAAACACCGATCTAAAAGATAATTCGTTTGTCTCCCCCCATTACATTTGGTTGAATATAATCACGAATGAAATCTAGCTGCAATCCAAAATGTCACAACTGTTAATCAACATGTAAATAGTCCATTAACTTGAAATCTAGCTGCAATCAACATGTAAATGAATAATATTCTCTCTCTCAAACTCTCCACTTGTCATTTGTTTCTTAACTAAACCATTAACTTGGTAATGTAAAATAATAGTCATACTTGTTACTTAAATATTTTAGAATTGAAATTATGATAAAAATAATAATTAAAGAAGCAAGTAATTCTTTATATAGATTCTTGACCAATGAGTGGACGACTACCTCAAGGTGTGTAATGGGTCGGGCTGGCCCGCGGCCTAATTTGACCAGGTTCGGGCCGGGGCGGGCTTAGCCCAGGAGAGGAAGCGGGCCTGGCTGAGCTGGTTTCGTAAAATTTGTAATAAAATTTACAAGTATTTTTTTCTTTTCCATCATCCGTCGTCCGTCTTCCATCCAAGTTTATTGCTCAGCACCTCCTCCAATAGCGTCGTCCAAAGCAAGAAACTGAAAGTCCAGCTCATTGATGTCGGCAGTTTCATCTCTTAAGTTTTGAGTTCATTTTTACGCAAGAACCCAATCTTGAACACAGACGCATGTTTCCAAAATATCTAGCAGCATCATGTTCCTCTTCTTACTTAGCATCAATGAACCTACCCTAAGACAAGATCCCGATGCTAGCGTGGACACCGGGACCATTAGTATTTTTGGAGTCCAGTATGGATTTGGTATTAGCATATTTATGGAGTCCAAATCTGATTAAATATTTGATTTAATTTGATTTAGAAGTCCATAATTAGTGTTGGGCTATTTTAGATATAATAGGATTCATATTCGAGGGTTTTCTATTTAAGAGATCCTATTATATTCTAAAATAGGATATTGATGGGCTATTTTAGGTGTAGTAGGATTCTTATTTGAGGGCTTCCTATTTAAGAAATTTTATTATGACCTAAAATAGGTTTTTCTCATCCTATATATAGAGTGAGGGTGGAGGCACAAAGTACAGCACAAAAGTGGAGATTCGAGGTGCTCATCCACAAGAAATCTAAGAAAAAGTTTCGTACCTTGCTCTTAGGACTTCGTCATCCAAGACAGAAAAAAAATCGATCTAATCGAGGGGTCGTTAACTTCGGTTAGGGAGATTGCTACAGGTTGGTGAGCGATTTTAATTATAATCTCTTTCTTTTCTTCTTGAGTGTGGTGAGGGGGTTGAACCTATTAGGGCAAAGGGTTCAACATTAATTTTTGTCAATCTTGTAATTTCATCTAAGTTATAGAGATTAGGATTTGTCCAGGTGACGTAGTCACCGCCATATACTTGTCTTTATCTGTACTTGGTGTTCGTTAGATGGGGGTTGGTTATTTCAGGTAGGTTGGCCTAAGTTTCTGCTGCGGCAACGTCTCAGACACGGTATAGGAGCACAAGAGGGCGTATCCGATTCCCAATATATGGTATTAGAGCTTTGGAGGTTTTTGGCAACCATGTCTACGGAGCAGATGAACACTCATATGATCACCCTCACAGGGGAAACTGGACGATTTGAAAGCCAATGATGGAGGATCTACTCTAGTGCAAGGACTTGCATGGTCTGTTGGAGGGCAACAACGTAAAGCTAATGGACAAAGCTGTTGAAGACTGGAAATGACTGGATCAGAAGGCCGTTGGATTCATCCGCCAATGGTTGGATGATTCGGTGTTTCACAACGTGTCCATGGAGAGTTCAGTAAAAGCATTATGGGAGAAGCTACATTCACTGTACGAAAGGAAGACGACTGACAACAAGGTGTTTCTTATTCGCCAACTCGTCAACTCGAAGTACACGGAGGGTGCCCTAGTGGCACAACATCTGAACGAGGTTCATGGTATCATCAATCAGCTGTCTGCGATGAAGATGATGATTGATGATGAGCTTCAGGCCCTACTGCTCTTGAGTTCTCTGCCGGAAAGTTAGGAGACGTTGGTGGTGTCGTGAGCAACTCCGCGCCTGATGGAGTTGTCATGATGGAGGCAATCAAAAGTTGCTTGTTGAATGAGGAGGTCCGACATAAGCAAGTGGAATCGCCGCAGGAGTCCGCTCTGGTGACTTCCTACGGAAAGGAAAGACCCAATTCACAGATGAGGACAGGGGGAGTTCTCAGAATATTACGATTGTGGACCGCAAGGAGGGTTGCTATCACTGTGGCGAAAGGGGTCATATCAAGAGGAACTACATGAAGCTCAAAGCTGAGAAGGAAAAAGGTAAGGACGATCAGGAGGATCTAACAACAATGGAAGATATCATCATTGCAGCAACCGACGCAGAGGAACCTTGTGGCATGTGTCATGACGACGACTAGGTTATGGACACGGGAGCATCGTATCACGCCACTCCACATAGGAGGATCTTCACATCATACCACGGTGGCAAGTTTAGACATGTGAAGATGAGCGACAAGGGGACAGCTGCAGTTGTAGGCATCGGTAATGTGCACTTGACAACGGAGCTCGGTAAGAAGCTCGTTCTCAAGGGTGTGCGACATGTACCAATTTTGCGCTACAACTTGGTTTCGGTAGGGAGGCTGGAATATGATAGCTATCGCAGTCTGTTTGGGGATAAAGATTGGATGCTTACGAAGGGTTCCCAACAGCTGGCTCGGGGAGATTTGTGTTGTGGCATGTACAGGCTCAAGCCGTTGAGCTGTACAGGTAAGCCACAGACACCGGATGGAGGCTAGAGGGGTGCTCGACAGGAGGTGGATCATCGAGAACTTGCTGAGGAGGGGCTTCTAGGTGCTTTGAGGGATACGGAGGATTCGGTTCGTCGAGACAGAGCGACGGATGGTGGTAAGTCAAAGATTGAGGGTCAGTCTATCGGTCCCATGACGGCTGGTCGGTCTCTAGGTGGGAGTTGCTCTACGGATCCGATTTTAACGACGGGTGGTTTGCCAAAGCTTCACGGAGCGACATCGGTTTCAGCAGTTCAAAGCCAGAAAGGAGATCAAGGTTTGCAGCAAACTCAATCTGAGGCGGGAGCATCATTATTCACACAGTTCAGGAGGAGCTGTGGGTCATCGACGGCATGTACAGTATGTGTTGTTCTGCTCGAGGATGCATGTGTATAGGGGAGCTTCAAGTTCAGACATGAAGGTAGGCAGGTTCAGGAGTTCGAATCTCAGGAGGACCGCACCGTCTGCTTGGTTGGGCCAGCCAAGGATGAAGAAGCTCGTCAAAACGTTAACACTTTTCGGTGGAAGACAGAAGTCGGGGACAGGCAGCCGAGACTTGCGGTGAGGCTGATCGTCAGGGACTTCAGTATTGATCGTGTTATTGATATCGGCAGGATCCTAGTAGTACAAGAGGTGCTATGCATGGCAGCTAGCGTCGACGTGACGGTCGAGGAGCTGGAGACGAAGGAAGATCAAAGCAGCTCGGAGGATCGAAGATCAATGGCATGAGGGAGCAGGAACTCTGTCGCATGACAACAGGCATGGAGTCCAGTTGAGGATCCATGGGGTCAACACCCTATCATCAGACTGGAGGGGGAGATTGTTGGAGTCAAGTCTGGATTTGGTAATAGCATATTTATAGTGTCCAAATATAATTAGATATTTGATTTAATTTGATTTGGATGTCCATAATTAGTGCTGGGCTATTTTAGATATAATAGGATTCTTATTTGAGGGTTTCCTATTTAAGAGATCTTATTATAATCTAAAATATGATGTTGATGGGCTATTTTAGGTGTAGTAGGATTCTTATTTGAGGGCTTCTTATTTAAGAAATCCTACTATGACCTAAAATAGGTTTTTCTCATCCTATATATATGGGGTGAGGGTGGAGTCACAAAGCACAGCACAAAAGTAGAGATTCGAGGTGCTCGTCCACAGAAAATCTAAGTAAAAGTTCTACATTTTGCTCTTAGGACTTCACCATCCAAGACAGAAGAAAGAATAGATCTAATCGAGGGATCGTTAACTTCGGTTAGGGAGATTGCTACAGGTTGGTGAGCGATTTCAATTGTAATCTCTTTCTTTTCTTCTTGAGTGTAGTGAGGGGGTTGAACCTATTAGGACAAAGGGTTCAACATTAGTTTTTTTCAATCTTGTAATTTCATCTGAGTTATAGAGATTGGGATTTGTCCAGGTGACGTAGTCACCGCCATATACTTGTCTTTATCTGTGCTTGGTGTCCTTCAGACGGGAGTTGGTTATTTCAGGTGGGTTGGCCTAAGTTTTCGCTGCGACAACGTCTCAGACACGGTATCGGAGCGCAAGAGGACGTATCCGATTTCCAACAAGTATATCATGTGTTATAGAAGAAAGTATAGGGTATGTTTTTTTGTAACTTTTCCACCATTCTAAAATTAAAAAAATACAATGCTGATTCATCTTCATCATAGGAATTTAAATATAAGGTCAATTCTTGAGTTGGTAGGAAATATTTTTTCTTCCTTTGCAATACACTTTTATCATGTGATAATTTAGACATAAAATCGGAGCGGTCATTTTTTATTTATATAATAAAGACAATTTTAACTTGTTCTGAAGTTCATATAAAAAAATTCAATTTGACATTAAGCTTACAAAGCTGGATTTTTTTGTTTGGATAAAGCTCATAAGCTCATAAACAAACACAATTTTGGCTTAAGCTAGGTTGTCAACTTGTGTATCGTATTCTTTATTCATTTGCTTGTGTATCATTTATCGTATCGTATACTGTATGATATATTGACCCTAAGAGTTTGGTTTGTACTTCATAATTTATATAGGAACATAATTTAATATAAATTGCTCACAAATTTTTATTTCTTTTATCTTTATTACATGTCATCCTATATGTATTGGCTGCTCTGTATGTATCGTATCGGATCAACCAATAGTACATAACGAAATTGTAGTATATCGAATCGCATCCTAAGATATGTATCGTGTATTGTGAGATACTAAGAACATATGACTTAAGCTTGTCCATAATTCAAGCACAAACCGAGCTCACGAACATTATAGAGAGTCGAGTTTGAGCTCAATTATTAGCTTGTCATAAGCTCGAGCTCTACTCTTTCTTAGAGAGCCGAGCCCAACCTCGAGGAGGAGGGTGCTCCCCTACTCCATAGTTACAACATGAATTGAGATAAGAATATAAATTTATTCTAGCACTCCAAAATACACTAGAACAAGCCAAAACATGGTTTAATGTCCTTCTTGAGCCATGGTCGTGTCTGTATCCATGCAACATACTTGGGGACACAATACCTTGAGCTTCTCCTTCCGCTGAGAGAGCAATTTAGTTGCACCAAGCAGCATTACGACATGTGCATGCGTCGTGTCCGCCGTCGTGCATCACTCCGTCCACCTTCCTCTTGTGCTCCCACTCCACCATCTCCTACAAAATTCTTCCAAATTACAAATTGTTGGTGTTTTTGCTTGTTGGTGTTTTGCTTTAGAAACTAGAAAGATAGTCCCACATTGGAAAAACCAAATGGATGGTATCTCTATATAAAGCTTTGCTTGTGTTGAGAGATCACATTAAGTATGGATAGGCACATGGGTGACATGTGGGGGCATTTTTCTAGTGGAAAGAAGACTAAACCAACAAAGAAGCGTTAATATTTTTTGTCATGCTGATGGAATAATTCCCTTATGGAGCTAAGCCGTGAAAGGGCTTAGCGACTCGTACTCGAACTCGGACTCGGGCTCGAGCTCAAGAGCGTAAAGTGGCATTTTGTTGGCACACTTTGTACTTAGCACATCAGCATAGGCGCATTGTGTGCAGGTGTTGCGGGCTGCTGCGGGCTTCACAGCTACCCGTGCAGGTTGACGGGCTGAGTGGATATGGGGCGCAGGTAGCGTATGATGTCGCTGATTAGAAGATTTGAGCGGTTATGGAAAGATTGAGTTAATTGATCAAATCCGATCTTTGTGGGATTTGAATTTAATTCATTCAAATCTTTTCATTATTTCTCTTTTCGCAATTAGTTATGACCATGAATAGGATTAGGGTTTCGACCCTTCTCTATAAATACTCTATTCGTGTCTTTATTAAGTACTTACGCCAAAATAAAGAGACGAAGAGAGAAGTGTTGTCGTCGCCATTGAAGTCCTAAGGAGTTCTTCGAGTTTGTGAAAGAAGGTGACAGCGAGCGTTTCAGAAGTTCTTTCGAACTTGCTAGTTTTTTGGAGCAGATCACAATAGGGCAAATCTTGCTTTGAGCAACGGTGATCTTTATTACCCCAGCAAAGTCATTGAATCAATGCCGGTTGAGAGCGATTATTCATATCGTTGCATCAACTCCGGTTGAGAGCGATCATTCATCTCGTTGCATCAACTTCGGTTGAGAACGAGTATTTATATCTCTCTTAAGAGAACGAGTTTTTCGTCGCTCTAAAAATAAGAGAATAACCCGCCGGGGGGGAAGGCATCCTTGTCGATACGAAGGGTGACGACGGGGAGCCGTGAGAGCTGACGGTAGCAATGATGTCGGTGCCGGCCAAAGGGAAGAAGTACGGGACTCCGAGATGGTCGAGGTGGGCCCAGACGAGTGTGCTGGTGTTGTGCTCCTCAAACGGAGCTCTGGGTGGGAGTGGATCCGCCTCTAGACCGACACCAGCCAGTCCGTACTACAACAAAAAATTCTTTTAATGACAGCTAAAAAGCGTCATTAATGACAAACCATGACGCTTTTTTTTCAAAGCAACCGTTATGAAAACGGATGTTGTAAATATTTTTTAAAAGCGTTATAAAAAACCGTCATGAATAGTTTCTATAAAAGCGTTATGAATATTTAATATATAGTGCAAAATTCAGGACTTTTGTAAAATGTTATGAATAGATAATATGTATAGGCTCAATGCAGCACATTTATAACATTTTATACTATTCAAATTAGCATATTTATAACGCTCTATACTGCACATTATATATTACATTCCAAAAACTTAACATTATATATCACCATCTTTATTATATTTCTCAAAATAGACTACATATCAACATGTTCATTACATTCTCAAAATAGAATATCCAAATACATATATATATATTTACAACTACCAAAATTATCCACATCAAAACTTGGCCACATAACCAATAATCATGAAAGATCAACGACAGCCGGAACACCAATGAAATAATCCTGAGAAAAAGAGAAGACAACCAAATCAGTCCATATAATTGTCAGGCCTAAAAATCAAATCTAATCATGAAATATCAAGAGAAAGGATTAAAACAAACTAGGTCATGATAGGGATCAGGTATTTGTCCCATATCTGGAGCAAGCTTGACAGAATAATCCCTTAGAAAAGAGTTCTCATGAAAATGGGAACAATCATAACATTATATAGAAACCATAAAAAACTATTGCAGAGATTTTGCAAGAAAAAAAACCAATTCCAACGACGCCAATGCCTTTAAAAGGGAAGAAATAGAATAGTATCCTGAAGGAATGAGGACGTTTCGATTTCCTTCACCGTCTATCAAAACAAACACAATATAAAGGTATAGTTGGGGAAAGAAGCTAGCAACAGAACACTTATCCTGCGTCCCAGCAACAACCACAATATAAAGGTACATTTTACATATGATTATGTTTCATGTGTTCAACGGTTCAAGAACATCATTAATGGGACCAAATTAATTTAATTAGAGCAAATTGGCCTCTATATATGCACCACGAAATAATGAATACCTGGTATAAAAAAATAAACAAAGACCATGTTTCTTTCACAAATTAACGATTAACAAGCAGATTACTAGACAAAGCCCTACATAACTCAAACATAGCATGCTCTAAAAGGCTTTGTAAAAAGCTTGAACCAGAACAAGCAAACTATACTGAGTCCCTCAAACCAATAAAACTGAATTGAATATAAAGTATTCACGGTGCATCACTTTTTGATCTGGTGACTCGTCTACTTAATCAATAATATCTTACAGCAATACAATATCTTAATTAAACATTAGAGATTCCTAACTAAAACTTGATCTTTCAGGAGGCTTCTAAATAGAGGCCACAATCCCTAGCCTACCCCAAATTATACACCATCTGCGCAAAATTGAAGCACAAACAATTTTGCCACTGAATCTATTGTATCATTCACCAGATGGAGGGATCAAGTAAATGATGTTCATATAATTAAAAGAGGATGGTATAGGTTGCATAGACACATACAGATTCGTATACGGAGCAATACATTTTAAAATTTTGGGATACGGGTACGCATGGAAATGGTTATATATAAACATGAAAACTTGTTTCTTTATATATTTTATATATTTATCTTAATAGTAACTATATTTAAGCATATTTCATGTACTGAGTAGGTTCCAAAATGTTCCAAGTCCTAGAAAGGGTTCAATGCAACAAAATATTACTTTCTTATATCTCAATTATGTTTAGCATGATCACCAATGTCAAAATTACTTTCAATATATTGTCACCCTCTTTGGAGCCTAAACATGGGTGAGCTATATCCGACAAGAGTGTCAAATAAATAATTGTGCCCAATACGTGCCGTATACGGATACAGTCCTCCCAATGCGTATCCATGTAACAAAATGGATGGTCAAAGTGGAGGAGCACTTTCACAATGCTTAATGATCTTCAATAGCCTTGAAGATGAAGGAAAGTTTAATAAGACTACAATAGGACCATCCATGTGTTACAGGTCAGTATATTTGACAAATAAGAAACATGTCCAAAAATTAGCATAGCTCGAGTGAGAATGTTAAAATGGATTAGTGCAATAAACTAAAATATAGGATAAGAAGTGATTGCACACATAGAAAGTTGGAAGTTCTTTAAGACAGTAATTGGACCATCCAAAATAAATGGTGTGCCCCTATCATTGTGTCATACAATGTCATATTTGTTTATGCGCCAGATAGAGTACAAACAAAGCTCGAGACTTTCTTCCCATAAGAGTACATAAGAGCATCTCCAATGCTAATGTGGTAGTCTAAAAAATTGGTGCCACATAGGACAAATACACTTTTTTTTTCCAAAAAAAGTGCTCTCCAATACACAAGTCTTATTTAACTTTCTTGTTGATAAGTCATGATTTCAGAAGACAATGTGAAGCAAGATGCCTATTACTAGACATTCAACTTCACAACCACGTCAACATTTTACCTTAAAATATTCTAATTTAAAATACTAAAAAATATTGGATGTGATTAAATTTAAATACCACGTGGGAAAAAAACCTTAAACAAGACATTTGCATTGAAGATACTTTTGTTATAGGATGTCTATTGTGGAATCCTTTTTGTCACATATGATACAACCCACAAGACATTGTCTATTTAAGACTTCCACATAGGAAAATTAAGACTTTTGCATTGGAGATGCTCTAACACACAGGCCAATAGATATAAATTCCAAATTTTCAGCTCATAACATCATTCAGAAACTAAATCAAGTAAACAAATGGTAGCGTTAGCCCTAACTGATCATCCTAGTTCCCGAACAATCAAAAGAATCAAGTTTTCTCTACATGAGCATACCATCACAACCAAAGATCAAGCTTTCTTTTCAAGTAAACAATGCAATTTCTATACAATTAGAACCATAGATCAAACTTTTGCAAAATAAAACATGCAAAATCCAAAATTTAATACCAAAGCCCATCATACCTTTTTTGCTCATCATCGGCATCGTGATACTCATCCTCCGGCACCGGGTGCAACTCTGCCTCCTTCTGCGTCACCACTCCCTCCGCTCCCGCGGCTGCCGTCTCGCCGTCCTCTGCGGCCGCTGCGGGATTACCGTCGTCCGGATACCTAACGACGACGACGGGACAGACGCAGTGGTGCATGCAGTAGTCACTGACGCTCTCGAGGTGGCCCTTGCTACTTCTCCTGGACGCGCCGAAGCCCGAGCCTCTCGACCTCGAGGCAGAGCCTCTCCTTCATGTCGTGGTCCTTGACGATGTGGATCTTGAAGGGGATCTGCGATCGTCGGATCGAAGAGATTAAACATAGGGAAGAGAAAAAATTAACGGGGGGAGGGGAGGGGGTAGGAAATTAGGGTTAGGTTTTGGGACGGACCGAAGGAGTCGCCGAGGCCGAAGTCGTGGCGGATGATCCAGCCCTTGCTGGTGCCGAGGACGATGACGTCGTTGTCGGAGGCCATGGAGGTGATGGTGCCGCGCCCCCTGGCGGCGTTGCGCTTGAGGGGGTCGACGGATAAGAGGGCGCCGGAGGCCCCGCCGGAGTCCATGGCGGAGGGGATCGGACGGATGGATCGGTGGAGAAACCCTAAACCTAACCCTAGGCCTGGACGCTGGACCGAACCCTAATTCTGAGCATGGGAGCGGAGGAAGAGGAAGAGGAAGAGGAGGAGGAGAGGGGACCTTCATTTTCGAACGGTTAATATTAATAAGTTTGCAAAATATTACAAGTTTTCCACCGCTCTAAAATATTAATAACGCTTTGGTTTTAAAAATGTTATAAAAAGCCCAGAATTAGCCCAAACTGTCATAGAAAAGGTATTTCAAACTTTTATAACGCTTAGATATCAGGCGTCATCAATACGTCTTATCGAGCGTTATTAATAGGCCTTTTTGTTGTAGTGTCGCGTCGTCGTTTGCCAGCCGGAGGAGGTGGTGGTGATCGCCACCAGTTTCGAAAGAGTCCCCGCGGGTGAGCGAACCGCCACTGAGGAGGAAGAAGAGGAGAGGAAGCATAGGAGAGGAAGATTGAAATGGTCCATTTTTTAAAAAATGTAATAAAAAAATTACGCCGTTGTCGGGAATCAAACTCGGGTCGTCCGCATGGTAGGCGAAATTACTCACCACTATAATACAATGACTTTATTGTTTAAAATTATTAAAGCATGTTAATTTAAATAGTGAAGGTAATTTTTCATGAAAAAGTAATTGGAAGAAATGATGTAATATAATACAAAAAATATGATAAGAAGGTATACATTATTAGGGCATATCTCGAGTCAAGGGCTACATTTAGGATCATTACCTAAAATCTCACGAGCTACCGCTTTGCCACTTGAACTCTGGACTTTAAATTTTGAGACCCGAAACGAATTCTTAAAATTGTGCCATCAAAGCTTAATGTTCAAATTATTTTTTCGTCAACAATGATACAATAATATTATCAACAACAAAATTCAAGAAATAAAACTATAAACAATCCAAGAAAATACACATAGAGAGAATAGAGATTGAGAGATCAACATAGGAGATTGACAATGACGGAAGGTAGAGAAGATTAAGAGCGATGGAAAGTGAGATGATTTTGATAGCGACTATACCAACAAAAAAATCTATGACTAACTGAATTGTCTCTTGGTAGTCTATTATACGATGTTTAGATAACGTATAGCAACAAAAAAATTTATGCGGACTAAAAGGATTAGAATGAGCCTGTTGGATTTCAGTTCATGTTGGATTTCAGTTCAAATTGGACTTACATAAATTAAGGAAAATTCTAAAGGCATCTCAAATTACTTAGGCTAGCCCAATTTTTCTTACTTATTTACAAGTCTGCCACCAGAAAAATTGCTCCATGATAGCCCTTTTTTCAGGACTCTAAAAAAATTTGACAGACCTTCTTATTGGAAGAACTGTCAAAACTTTGACAGCCCTTTCTATTGGATGGACTGTCAAAACTTTTGATAGCCCTAATTCTTCAGAATTGTCAATTTTTTGATAGTCCTGATGACGGTGATGATGGATGCAGTGGTTGTGGTGGTAACAGAGAGGAGCTCGGCGACGAAGGCGAAGAGAGAGTCGTTGCTGAGGAGTTCGACGACGAAGGCGGGATCCCCGGCGGAGGCGGCGGTGTAGAAATGCTAGCTAACGTAGCTACGCACGGAGGAGCGAGGAACCGCAGTCGCGGAGGAGGGCACGGGCGATGGAGGATGTCACTCCCCGTTCCCGGTATATGTACTTTACCTAGATTATTTATGTACATGACTACTTATTTTATTTAAATTGCTTATAATCATGTGGCATGAACATTTAGACTTGACTTGGATTAGACATTAGAATAGGGTTAGGGTTTAGTAAGGCCAACCCACACCCCTATATATATTCTCTTCTCTCTCTCTCTCTCTCTCTCTCTCTCTCTCTCTCTCTCTCTCTCTCTCTCTCCCCCCCCCCCCCCCCCCCCTCATTCACTCACATTTATTTTCTCCACCAACCCTAGGCAAGTACATCTTGCACTAATGGAGAGAGCACATGCTCATTTTTGTTTCTTTGATTTATTTGCATATTTCTAGTGCATCCTTACTTCCTCTACATGTTTAGAACTTGGCTTGTTTGGTGTAGATCTAGGTTTCCAATACTAGGATTTAATGGGATTTTAGGGAAATGATCTATCAAAGCTTGTTATCTTTGAAAACTAGTTGCTCCATGTGGTAGAGGATTCAATTTCATACAGTTTTGGCTTCTGTTTCGTCGGATGTCGAGTCCTAGAAAGGAAGTTATAGCCATGAAAGTTTCTTGTACATCCATAGCTAAACTTCCTATTTGGGACGATGAGTTCCCATTGAGTGTATGTTAGTTTCCATTTTTTATTGTACGCCAGTTCTTATTTTCCATTTCTATGCCAGTTCCCACTGTGAGTTTATTTCCCATTTCTTTCTACTGTGCGTTTATTTTCCATTTATACGCCAATTTCCTTTCTCATCATTATATGCCAGTTTTCATTTCTCATTGTACTCCTACGTAGTTTTTTATCCTTTCCTGCTTGTATTTTTATGCAAAATTGAACAGAGATCCCTATTTCGTGCATATTTTTGTAGTGACCCTCCTTGTGTCCAGAATTGTGTAGAAGTCCATATTTTTTGCAGAATTGCTTAAAGATCATATTTTTATGCGTAGAAAGATTATCACGATTGTTTGGTAATGTTCCTGACTCGATTACCTGAAATTGTGTTGGTACTATCCTAAGTGTGTACTGAGGTACAATATGAGTACACTGAGGTACGACGCCTCATACTACCTGATCCTGTTGTTATATGTCAGTACATTCCTAATCTCAGCATAGTCATGGTAAATGATCAGTAGCATTGACGTAGTATAATGCTTGTTGCTTGATGCACTACACTAACAATGAATCTAGATTTGGGACTCTACGAGCTGTCACGCCCCGCTCCCGTAAGAGCGATCGTCCTCGCTAAGGCGTGATGCCGCACGGGCCTAGGTTGCGCCCGTGCAAGGCCAAGTCCAGAAACGGCCGATTTAGCTAGGCCACAGAGTCGCACAGAGTGTCCCCATTGCAGCGGAAAGTAAATAAACACAAGTAGAAGCAAATTCGAACTCTTTATTGATATTCATGAAGGTTACAAGCGGCGCTAGGCCGATATTACAAATCGCTCAAGCTCTCTCTCTGAACATAAAAGGCGTGCCAAGTGGCTTACAAGATGGAATGATACATGGCGATGTTCCAATACATTATGTCCTGTATATGGTGCTCCAGCTCCTTGCAACGCTCCAAGGCTCGAGAAATAGCTCCGCGCCTTACCACGTTCGAGGAAAGCTCCGCACCCGCCGACGTTTCCTGCTTCCTGCAAGCAAACTGTAGGGTTATCAGTACATTGTTATGCACTGGTGGGGAGGCTAGCTCGCCCATAACGCTATCATTACCAAACACGTTCCATTTACTTTTGTGCATCATCTATCATTCATTGTCTTTCTAATCTTGCCAAGGGTCATTTTCATGGCATATGATATAACCTATCTCGTGTTACCGATTTCATAGTGTCGCATGAAAATACATTTACAACTTACCCATACTTACCGTCCGGCCTTCCCTGTTCAAAGTAAATCAAGTTAGACAACAGTTCATATGTAAACCAAGTCATGATTCATGTACGCACTCAGTGCCGTGCTCGTGTTCCTGCCTCAGGTTCTAGCGAGTCATAGCATGTTCTAGCACGTCGTGGGCACGTTATCTACTCATTGAATAAAGTACTCTTATCATTTTGTGTGTTACCGTTCAGGCATATTCATAGGGCACTTCATTTAGTTAACTTAGACTACTTTGATTTCAATGCAAGGACTTGCACGTGGATTGCCACCAGCAAAGCCCACTTAACTCTATATGCACCGGTCGCTGGCATCACAAGCCATTTTGGACATCCAAGCCGTGGTATTTCGCAACCAACGATAGGGTGAGGACTGGCACACACCCCGTTAGTCTCTTGAAATACGCCTGCACTTACGTCCCCCGGGTGGCCGAGTCCGCACCCAGGCAGCCCGTAAGCCATATTTTTGATTCCGTCCGGACCGGCACGTCCTTCACACTTTGACCATGCCGCGGAATCCCTTTTCTCTACGGTCACAGCATACGCCACCCCTCGTTCGTGCCGTTTGTCCACGACCATTTCGTATTAACTTGTCTTTTTAACTTAACGGCTATCTCCGCCGTAGGCTAACCCTTAGCCTTCTTACGTTATCGACCAGGTTGGCGTCCGTGCAGCGCGGGTAGCGAGCCCCGTTGTACGTGCCCGTCACACCTGTCGCTAACCATTCTTTTTTATCTTATCTTTCATTCATTCTTTCATTCGTTGATTCATTCATTCACTTATTCGTTCATTCATTCATTCATACATTTTGCAACTCCCCGTACGGGAGTCGCCTTGGCGACCCATCGGTCCCATAGCCTTTCAATGTTGCTAAGCTCTACTCGGAATGACTATGTTGATAGTCTTCCCGTCTCATTGTTGTAAACCATTCATTGTTTCATTGTTGAACGCATCAGAGACGTAAACGTAAGCTTATACCTTAGCACGAGCGTGGAGCGCAGGCGAGAGTTCTCTTACTTTTCCATGTTCCTTTCCATATTCTATACAAGCATACAAGTTGGGATTATTTCCTTAGCTAGGTGCGTTGAGTCATTTATTAGCATGCACGGGGTTATCGCCTAGCGATTTTCGTGATAGTGCCCGCATTATTATGTGTCTAGGCTAAGCAGAGACGGGTTCATCGGAGCCACCCACCTTAGTGATGTTTGCATCGGTCGAACGATACTCCGAGCGCGCCTTTGATAGTCTAAGTCTGGATCCATCTTTGACGAGCCATTGCAAGTCTTGCATTGATTCGCATCGATACTTCATCGGGTCGACACAACTCTTCGAGTCGACGGCTCGTTTAAGTCGTTGAACATGCCGTTTGAATCGGCGTTCCGCTAGGGCTGAGCGGGCCATTACATCATACACCACTCAAAACAAGTCTCGTCCTCGAGACTTCCTGAGTGCAGGTCATCCTACCATTCCTCACCTCACGTCGTCGTATTTCTTAGGCAATCCCTATCGAACGGCTCTATCGTTCTATGGCGCCGAACTATACTCGATACCTTTCCAAGTTCTGTGTCACATACGTTTGGTCGATTTTATTGAGTAACTTTTCATTCATTTTAGAGTTGATGGCACTTATTCAATTCAAGTATTTCTTTGACTTGGTTGCTATTTCGACGTATCATGGGACTGAAACGGTCGTACGAGGTGCGTTGTAATTCTCAAACACGAGAGTTGTAGGCTGAGGCAACTCACTCGCTCGTTCATGCGCATCTCAACACCCACTTGCAGCTGCATTCGAGTTCATCACATCGCTGAGTTTGGATCGTGCACATATTCAAGGCGTCCCCCGAATACGTACATTTCAACCAAGCTTAGCGATTAGCGAAGTCGGACAAGCTACTCGTGATAGTTCCGATTTGCCGATCGTTTGCTAACTTCGATTTGAAACCTAACTCATGTGTATCTCACTATCGTTTATCTCGATCCTCGAGATAATCCGGTTTGCTTCTCAAGCGTTCTTGTCAACGAAATCAATACGATTTCTTCTTAGCGGAGTCGATCAAGTCTAAGTAATTTCCGTCCGATTCAAGACCAAGTATCGCACCATCATCGAGTATTTCTTTCTATCAACGATTCAATTCGTTATCCCAACTTTACTCGCGCGTCATCCATTCCTATTATTCCCTTCGTTTGGGGCCAATCTCATCGTCGTTCACGCACACTCCCTGTTTCCCGTCCTACTCTAAGTCTTGCTGCCACAAGTCTATCGTCCATCCAGACGATACAGTAAATGCCATCGCACAGGTTCAAACACTCGGCATAGGGTCGTCCGCCTATCCGCTAGGTCAGCTCACAAGGTCATAGTTACACGTCAAGTCCGTGGCTCATCGTGCAAGGTCGTTGCACGACGCTCGCCCCAAATCCTATGGTTAAACCATTTGTTCGTTTGTACGGAAGTTTCTACCCAAGCTCGCGTCACTCAGATTTCTAAACATCGAGCATGATCACCTAATTCGCATCAAGACTTACGTCGCACATACTCAATTCCATTCAATCACCAGTTCTAACCAATTCGTGTATTCGATCACGAGGTCATCCAGCTCGACAATACATTGCGCCCCAATCTCACGCGAGTCCGATTATCCACGACGGTTCATGAATCACCATGCACGCTCCCGCGGAATAATTATTCTCATCGGGGCGTAACTCTTGTTTGAGTTTTAGACTAACCCATTCTCGATACGCGGATTGGACCTACTCAATCCTCAAGTTCAATCTTTCAAGCACATAAATTCATTCTCAAGTCCACCTTCGCGTCAAACCACAAGTCGAAGCATACAAATTGCCACGCCATGCAAGTGCCGATCACTCCCGCTATACGAATCACCGTACCAGCGCTCACGCGGAGTGATAGCCCTAGTCGACGTGACGCATGTGTGAGGCTAAAGTTGCGCTCGCATAAGACAAGAACGTCAACGTTGTGGTTATCGACGAAGCAAATCCAAACATTCCATTTCCTCCAAGTCAAGATCTTTATTCGATAGTCCGTCCGTCATGCGTTCAACTAGAAAATCCTCGAGCCGAGTCTATCTTTTCCTCGACACATTTTTAACATTTCAAGTATAGCGTCCAACGGAACAATGACATTTGCACGATCGTCATTCGCCGAGTCAGAGTGCCCCCGAGTTATCGCATATCGATCTTTGATACGCCTCAATACCATCGACGATATGCGTAACCTGACGATCTTTCTTTGCAACCAATTTTGAGTCGTGCGACTGATGCTATTGTCCGAGTTGGATAATCCACAATTTCTTCGATATTCAAGTTCAAGTTCGATCGCTATTCCTCAAGCTCATTTTAAGATCGTTGTTCAAAACTCAAGTCACATCTTATTTGAATCAATCCCAAATCGTACGCGCGATCCTCTAAGTTTCCTCGATCAAGACCATTCATTTTTCATTCATCGTTCCGAATCATTTTCTAACTTGCGTTGCCCATTGACAAGTTGTCCGAACGACATCTCGTTTGGGACATTCGAAGTCAAGACCAACTAAGCGTGACGCGTTGTAAGGCTTTACGCAATCGCATCGCCTCGCCGACATACTCGTTCTATCCATAAATCTTTTAGTCTCGCTCGAACAATTTCTATGTCGTCCATACACCACTCAGAGTTCGAGCCACTCGACTAATCGTCAACACTCATTCTTATTCTTCTCCGAACCTATCACATACACCACTCGAATTCAAGCCATGTGATCTAGTCCTCAATCACGTTCGCATCATGCGCTAAGACATCCTTCAGATTCGTTCGACGAATCTCTAGCGTAATCGCTCATGTCGCCTCGACGTACTAAGTCGTTCATACTAATCCTCAAAATTCAAGCCAATCTCTCGTGCACGCCTAAGCGTTAGTTTGATAGCGTTCCTATCGATATACACTCTAAGTGTATCTCCGTTCCCAACCGAGCGGTACTTGATATCGCTCGCCACTCGATTGCACCAGAAGTCGAGGTGCACGACACGCGGCACAACATAACCAAAAGGTCGTGTGCATAGCCATCCCGTACGGACTATATTCGAGTTCGCATGTTCACCTATTCTCGTTCGAGCGATAATCGATCTCACTCGCAACTCGTTTGTACCAGAAGGTCTAGGTGCGCGATACTCTGCACAACTTAGCCAAAAGGCTGCGTGCATAACCATCCCGTTCAAACTATATTTTGGTCTCGTGTACTCGTTTGCCGTCAGCGTAAGCTCGTTCAAGCACGCACTGCGTTTGCTAACTCTTAGCGTCGGTTCCTTCCAACTCAAGTCCGTCGTGGTGGCACAAAGGCCTTTGCCTATCGATTCCGTTCAACCGAGTACTTATACGAGCTTTTGAAAATATTAGACTTATTGTATGGAACATCCCAAAGCACAACGAGAGAGAGCGTACACTTCTTTTGTTTCAATGAGCTTTCAAAACTGAGAGTATCGAAATGAAGTCCAAGGACGTAAAGCCGTGCTCTGATACCAATCTGTCACGCCCCGCTCCCGTAAGAGCGATCGTCCTCGCTAAGGCGTGATGCCGCACGGGCCTAGGTTGCGCCCGTGCAAGGCCAAGTCCAGAAACGGCCGATTTAGCTAGGCCACAGAGTCGCACAGAGTGTCTCCATTGCAGCGGAAAGTAAATAAACACAAGTAGAAGCAAATTCGAACTCTTTATTGATATTCATGAAGGTTACAAGCGGCGCTAGGCCGATATTACAAATCGCTCAAGCTCTCTCTCTGAACATAAAAGGCGTGCCAAGTGGCTTACAAGATGGAATGATACATGGCGATGTTCCAATACATTATGTCCTGTATATGGTGCTCCAGCTCCTTGCAACGCTCCAAGGCTCGAGAAATAGCTCCGCGCCTTAGCACGTTCGAGGAAAGCTCCGCACCCGTCGACGTTTCCTGCTTCCTGCAAGCAAACTGTGGGGTTATCAGTACATTGTTATGCACTGGTGGGGAGGCTAGCTCGCCCACAACGCTATCATTACCAAACACGTTCCATTTACTTTTGTGCATCATCTATCATTCATTGTCTTTCTAATCTTGCCAAGGGTCATTTTCATGGCATATGATATAACCTATCTCGTGTTACCGATTTCATAGTGTCGCATGAAAATACATTTACAACTTACCCATACTTACCGTCCGGCCTTCCCTGTTCAAAGTAAATCAAGTTAGACAACAGTTCATATGTAAACCAAGTCATGATTCATGTACGCACTCAGTGCCGTGCTCGTGTTCCTGCCTCAGGTTCTAGCGAGTCATAGCATGTTCTAGCACGTCGTGGGCACGTTATCTACTCATTGAATAAAGTACTCTTATCATTTTGTGTGTTACCGTTCAGGCATATTCATAGGGCACTTCATTTAGTTAACTTAGACTACTTTGATTTCAATGCAAGGACTTGCACGTGGATTGCCACCAGCAAAGCCCACTTAACTCTATATGCACCGGTCGCTGGCATCACAAGCCATTTTGGACATCCAAGTCGTGGTATTTCGCAACCAACGATAGGGTGAGGACTGGCACACACCCCGTTAGTCTCTTGAAATACGCCTGTACTTACGTCCCTCGGGTGGCCGAGTCCGCACCCAGGCAGCCCGTAAGCCATATTTTTGATTCCGTCCGGACCGGCACGTCCTTCACACTTTGACCATGCCGCGAAATCCCTTTTCTCTACGGTCACAGCATACGCCACCCCTCGCTCGTGCCGTTTGTCCACGACCATTTCGTATTAACTTGTCTTTTTAACTTAACGGCTATCTCCGCCGTAGGCTAACCCTTAGCCTTCTTACGTTATCGACCAGGTTGGCGTCCGTACAGCGCGGGTAGCGAGCCCCGTTGCACGTGCCCGTCACACCTGTCGCTAACCATTCTTTCTTATCTTATCTTTCATTCATTCTTTCATTCGTTGATTCATTCATTCACTTATTCGTTCATTCATTCATTCATACATTTTGCAACTCCCCGTGCGGGAGTCGCCTTGGCGACCCATCGGTCCCATAGCCTTTCAATGTCGCTAAGCTCTACTCGGAACGACTATGTTGATAGTCTTCCCGTCTCATTGTTGTAAACCATTCATTGTTTCATTGTTGAACGCATCAGAGACGTAAATGTAAGCTTATGCCTTAGCACGAGCGTGGAGCGCAGGCGAGAGTTCTCTTACTTTTCCATGTTCCTTTCCATATTCTATACAAGCATACAAGTTGGGATTATTCCCTTAGCTAGGTGCGTTGAGTCATTTATTAGCATGCACGGGGTTATCGCCTAGCAATTTTCGTGATAGTGTCCGCATTATTATGTGTCTAGGCTAAGCAGAGACGGGTTCATCGGAGCCACCCACCTTAGTGATGTTTGCATCGGTCGAACGATACTCCGAGCGCGCCTTTGATAGTCTAAGTCTGGATCCATCTTTGACGAGCCATTGCAAGTCTTGCATTGATTCGCATCGATACTTCATCGGGTCGACACAACTCTTCGAGTCGACGGCTCGTTTAAGTCGTTGAACATGCCGTTTGAATCGGCGTTCCGCTAGGGCGGAGCGGGCCATTACACGAGCCGATATGTGTCACGACCCGCACCCTAGAGTAAGGGCACGAGAAGTGGGTACGTCCAGCCTTCGCCGCAGTGTCGGCAGTAGAATGCTGTCCTAGGTCAATCATCTAACAATATAAGGTACATGTACAGTATATACAGTCCGAATGGAGGTAACATAGCAATACAGTCTCAATCACATCTAAGGTAGAATACGATAAAAGATAGATAGATAAAACTGAAATCCACAAGAGTTACAGCAGATAGAAGTCTAAGTGTCTAAGATATCACAAATCTGGAAAACCTCTCAAATCTCAAATACAGTAATCCATAAAGTAAATACAACTCAAGACAACTGAAAATAAAATAAGAAAAAACTCTAGCTATCTACTCCAACCTCGATTGTGTCTCCTCTAGGCTAGCAGGTAACCTCCAAGCTATCTGTAAAATTTATCAACAGGTCCAGTCAGGACAGGAGCGAGCACAATACATCTCACGCAGATCATAACAGGTTAGAAAGTATAAACATGCAAGAGAGTACGATACATGAAACTGAAAGAAAGTACATAATATAAATAAAGAGAGAACTGTAATGGAAATATCTACTATAAGTAGAGAGCTACCAGTGACTAGTGATTTAGAGTACAAAGTTGACATATGAACGGCTGGATTTGCACATGAATATACTAAAGAGGCACACATGGTTATACCACTCTGGAATTATTCACATGACTATTTATACTCCTCCATACTCCAATCAATACTCGAGGATCCAGACAAGTTATGTTACATACATGAATTTCACATGAAAGCCCATAGATGGGTGTACATGAAGTATACATGAGGGATCAGAAACTGAGTGCACATGAATTCCATATGAAGGCCCATGAAGGGTACACATGAAGTATAGGTTATACATAAAATACACGAGAAACATGACCGAACATGAGAGCACATGAGATTACACGAGCGAGCATGAAGCACATGAGAAATATGAATAACATGAGAGCGAGGAATACATGATGTATATGAAACACACGATATGATGTATCCGATGCTTCCGAGGGGGATAACATCTTAATGTAGGGATCCATATAGTACCAATCCGTGATAATATCATGACAGCATCAAATAAGGTAAACTAGAGCAGGAATATAATCCTAAGCAAGTTATGAAATGATCAGAGAATGTACTCGCCTGGTAACCTGAATAGCTGATAGGTATAGAGGTCCAAACTGAAGCTACAGAGTCCTATTTAGAGCAACACAAGTTACAAGGTGTTCAAGTTGTAATAAATGAATTTTTACAAGCAATCTATATTATTCTAGGCTCTTCTAAGTCAAGTCAACTCTAGGTCAACTCTGGTCAACAATCTAGTCAAACTAGGTCAAGTGTTGACTTACAGTTGGCTTTTGGTCAACTCTGGTCAAACAGGGTCAATTCTAGTCTAATTATTTAGATATAAAGTGTACTTCGTTATTCGTACATCGAAACTTACGACACGCAAATCGAGGTAAGATGATCAACGGTAAGGTTAATAATCTTATTATAGTGATCCACGTGTTCATCTTATCAATTTCAGCGATGTGAGATCACTGGAATCGATCGATCTCAGTTTCATTGTACTAATCCCGAAATACGAACATTATAAGAATTAATTATAATAAAAGGTGATACATAGAGAAAGTATCTACAAATATTGTCGGATGATGAATTAAACATCGCCAACGTGTCCAGAATGGTCAAATTAGCTAGGATAACCTACCCATCGGTCCAGTTTGGACATAGGAGCAAAAAGGTAATTTTGGGTCAAAAAACGGTATTCGTATCAGAGCCATTTTGCACCGAAAAATGTGCAAGAAAATAAGTCTATAAAATATAACAAATTATATGTCCACGAGTCCAAAATGGTGATACAAATCTAACGGTATATCCAGAATTGGATTCCGTTGACCCGATCTCAATTTGGTCCGTTGACCAGAACATTAAAATTTTGATTTGCACGAAAATGCGTGCCGGAGCCAATGTTCTCAAAACTCAGTAAACTATATGTCAACGAGTCCAGAATGACGATACGAACTCAACGGTATATCCAGAATTGAATTCCGATAAGCCGGCATCAAAAAGTTCCGTTGACCCGGACTGTGGGACCCGTTTTGTACCGAAATACGTGCCAAGGTCCACATCCTCCAAATCTAACAAATTATATATGAATCCGTGCTAGAATGATGCCACGAGTCTACTGGTGGTGTCGGAAATGAAATTTGGGGTCCCGAGTTCAAAAATAGAATTTTACAAGTTGGAAATTACGAATTCGGACGGCCAACTTTGGCGTCAAATTCAACCAATCAAACAAGCTCACAATAAAATGAAACTGGAGGGTTAGGAAGAGGGTTATACAACCTGTGCACAAGAACTGGTGGTACGTCCAACGGAGCTACGATGGAGGAGGTACGAGCCGACGAAGTTGGCTCCGCAAAACTGTCCAAAATTATACAATTTAAACGGTCAACTTGGCGGCCGGTTTTGATGTTTCAAACGATAAAATCAACCGACGCAACTTGAGGGAAGTGAAGATGGATATACCGAGATTGTGACGGAGCAAAGAAATCATCGATCCAACGGTCAGATTTCTTGAAAATCGTGCGCAAAGTTGCTACGACAAAATACAATTTCAGCTTCGCTCCCGAGCGCGTCACGACGAAATTTTGTGCAAAACGCACGAATAGCCTAGACGACGCGTCCCGGAGGACAGTGGCCACCACGGGGAGGTGCGGCGGAGGTCTCCTGGCCAGGGGGTGGCCGGCCACGGCGACCGTGTCGCCGGAGGCGGCTCTTGCACCGCACGGCCATTGGCGTGGCTACTGCTGCAGCCCACTACTGTACTGTGTGCTGCTGCTGCTGTGCCTCGCTGCAGCTGTTGGTGGCCACAACGGAGGCACGGCAGCGAGGCGGCGGGGCCGACGGGAAGAAAGGAGGAGGAGAAAGAGAGAGTGGTAGTGGAAGAGATGATGGTGGTGGTGGTGGTAGAGGTGTTCGATGGTGGAGGTTGAAGAAGGAGGAGAATGGAGAAGAAGAAGAAGAAGCTCGACTAGGCTGAGGTGGGGGAGCTCGGGTTGGCTGTCGGCATGTAGGAGAGGTTGTTGTAGAGTGGTTTGGTGGAGGTGGAGGTGGAGCTTGCGGCCATGGAGGTGGTGATGATGGCTTGATAAGGAAGAAGAAGGAGGAGAAGAAAGTTGGCTGGTGATGGAGAATAGGAGAAGGAAGGAGAAGTTGATGAAGAAGATGATGGTGGTGCAGAGAAGAGTAGGTGAGGGCTGCTGTAGTATTAGTTTCTTTAGAAAAAGAGAGAAAGAGAGAGATGTGTGAGCTAATAATGAGAGAGAAAAAGAGTGATCCCTTGGAGTTAGGGCCGGCTGAGAGTAGGGTGTTGTGTGATTGTCATGTGGAAAAAAGGGAGGGTGAAGATGAGTTCAAACAAAATCAAGAGTTATGATTTAAAAAGGAAAGATTACATTATTCTTCAGGAATTTGATAAATATGTTGTCTATCAAATATTGAATGGATACAACTTGAACTTGTGTTTGGTGTTTTGGTAGGGGGTGAGTACTAGTATTCATGAGGGGGTACATGAAGCTTGGGTCGGATTTAGTGGAGCCGGGTTGGGTCAAAATGGACTTGGTGCAATAAATGATTTATTTTTAGGTGTTTATGATCATGGGTAAATAAGTAGCATGTGGGGGCTAAATTAAATGGGACACCAGTGTCATGCGGGTAGTAGGCTTCATGTGGGCCATGTCCATATTTGGGGTTGACAGGTTTGGGTCGACAGGGTATCCACAATTCAAGTTGGAAATAAATGCGACACCGTAGGATGAATTAAAATTGGGTCACGGGTCAGAAAAGTTATGTGAAGCAAATGAAGCACAAGATGGCGTGTCTAAGTAGGACACGAAGGTCATGGGCGTAGGGTGTCTCGAGTAGATCATGCATGAGGAGTTGGTTTCAAGAAAATGACTAGTCTGGTGATCCTAAATTAAAAGTCATGGTAACGTACATATTATGATCAAGGAAAAGAGTGGGAAATCAATTAATAATTAATCAACGATCAAATGGTCTAAATTGACCTGAAGTTGTGCGAAGCAAAAAGAGTACAAGAGAACAAGTTTTAGTGGGACATTATATACCAAAATGAAGGTAATCCTGTCCATTACAAAACTCATGAAGAAAATTTTCAGAGATGCACATCCCTGACACTCCAAATATCAAAGGCACGAAAAAGTACATTTAAGGATAAAAAATAATCAAAATAAAATATTTATTGAAATAATTCAATCAGAAAATAAAAAAATCAGCCCGAAATTCAGGGTGCTCACAATATGGAATTCATACTTAGGGTACGACATCTAGGAGGATGAATATGTGACCACGACATGTGATTCCAAGACCAATTTAGGATTAAACTAAGCAACTTGAATCGGTAGAAGCATTGGGCGGGAATGAAATCTCGAGATAGTGCATGACAAGTCACCCCCTCAGGCCTTGTCCTGACGTACAGGTTGGCCACCACAAATACTGTATATCATCCACCATAGTGGAGTGCAGTATCTGACTATTGTATTTAGTCGAGCCAGCCTCTCCCTATATGAAGGTTGGAACTGTTACTGACTTTATTTAGCCCGGTAGCCTGGCAAGGGACTGACGCTTACTGTTTACTGTTCACTATCACTGTTATATATTTGGTTTGGCTAGCCCTGCTTGGATACGGCATGATCTGAATATTCCTATAAATAAGCATTACTGGGATAACCCAGACAAACTATAGAGAGCCGTAGGATTAATTATCCACTTGTAAACTGACTTGCTTATGATTTGTTTCTTCTGTTAGTAGTCGAGGACATAGAATATCGTAGTGTGTGGTCCATCCTATGTCCTTGTTTGGTTGTTGGGTTGGGCCATTGTGCTACGATAGGCTATAAACCAAATTTGCGACACAGAAGTCTTTTTGACCTAATCATGATCATAGGACATATTTTATCACGGCGTGATACATCTCTTGTCCTTGTTTGGTGTAGTGATGTCGCATTGCCTCGATGATGGGATATATCTCTATGCTTATGTTCCTGCCTTATTATGTATACTTGGATTTTATCTCTTTCTTTATGCTTTATTGTAGTACTTGCTATTCGAGGCCTGACCTCACTGGTTTTGTTTGGCCAGATCTCGTAGCAGAGCCTGAGGATCAAGCTTTCTACCCGAACCATGGTGCACACTGTCACACCCCAGAACCAGAGTACTGGAGAGCGGGGGAATGACTCAGCCAGCTACGTATTACGGGTAGATGAATACCGTATAATACGATCAATGCTATCTAAAAGACAAGGGGGTGCATGAAAGTCTCACTATGGTCACTTCACATCTATTGTCTCAATCATTCAAACAAGAAACATAAATAGAGAACATGTAAGATAAAGCAGTAAGGCGTCCCAAACGCTCAGTCAAAATGTTCTTGATGTCTGGCTTTACAAAACATAGCCAGATGATGTAGCAAAGTATACACAATTGTTTATCAGCTGTAGCCTGACTTTAGTTACAATTATGCAAAAGTAATTACAAGACAATCCGACTAACAAGTCGGTGACAAACGGCAAGTATAAAGTAAATAACAAAACGAGCGGGAAAGTAAGGAACCCACTCGAGTCCTCCTGCGATCATTCCTCTAGTATTGACCATCTTAGAGGTGGAAGTAAGCTGAGTCCTCGGAAACCGGCTGTAAATCTGGCTATGCAAAACCAGAGAGGTTAGACCTCTAATAGCAAGTACCGTAAGGGAGCACGATATGAGAAGTTAGAACCAGTAATAAGAATAAATATGGTAAATAGATCTCTGCTAGCTACTAGGATTTACATAACAACACGACACTTCGAACCGACCTCCCAACCAAACAAGGATAGAAATTGGCCCATTATGTCCTGATATTCTGATCATCTCAGTTAGTTAACAGAGTAGGTATAGTGCACAAACAAATCAATTTAAACGGCCATTCAACTACTACGGCTTGCTACTGTAAGTTCCAAGTTATCTTGAAATTATGCAATAAGGATTCCTCAATTCTTACTATGAGCAAGCAAGGCTAGTCTACCCAATCAATCAATTGCGCCAATCATGAATTAGACGAGTCCCAACGGGATGCCCGTCATCAATATACAATAAATAATATAAGCAGATATTGCTCCCTGTCCGTGTGGCAGATTTGCAGTATCTGTGGGAACCAGCCGGCCTGTCGGTTACTAATAGTCCCAAAGAGGGCTGTCATGTAAGAACTCGGAAATCTATTCTCTCTATGTAATCATTATTTTATTTAGCTTAGTAGCCTCTATGTTAAGTGAAATCCCATGCCGTGGATCATGGTCATTCAGAATGAGTACTTTCGTACGGGGTACGGTATGCACAACTCTACAACGATACCCGTGCGGTTAGGTTGTAGGTCTTACATAGCGTAATGCGACAATTAAAACTAACCACGGAATAATCATGCCTGGACCATAAAGTCCACATGCTGCTTTTGTAGGAAATAAATAAATTGAAGCATGCACGTGCCTGTATGCCAATATTCGGGATCAGCCAGTCAATTACAATAGTTCATAATTAATATGAATGTGTCTAATTTATTTAATTCAATAAGACGACTAGCCAGTCTCTTAGTTCCAACTAGGAACGCATGATCAATTATTAATCAAGGTCACAATCAATGTCAATCAATGATAATAATCAGTAAAAAGGCATTATAGGCTAGAGTTCATGCGACAATGGGCCATGCGGCCAATGGAAAACAGCTTATGCGGCTGAAAAAAAATAATAAACTCATGCGGCTGAGAAATAATAAACTCATGCGGCTGAGAAATAATGAACTCATGTGGCTGAAAAATAATGAACTCATACGGCTGAGAAATAATGAACTCATGCGGCTGAGAAATAATGAACTCATGCGGCTGAAAAATAATAAACTCATGCGGCTGGGAAATAATGAACTTATGCGGCTGAAAAATAATGAACTCATGCGGCTGAGAAATAATGAACTCAAGCAGCTGGAAAATAATCGGGTCTCGTGCGGCAAGAGCAACATGCGCTTATGCGGCTGAAAAAGAAGAGTCTCATGTGGTAAGAGCAGCATGCGCTTATGCGGCTGAAAAAGAAGAGTCTCATGCGGCAAAGAGAGACTTGCCACATAAAAACTCATGCGGTCAAGTACTGTTCTTCTTCTCCACTTCCAAGAACAGAACCATGGAAGCCTTTGTTTCCAAGCTCTCTAAATCTTTCATTCCAAGCCCAAATCTGGACTTCCATAGTTCAAAATAGGGTAGAACAAAATTTTCTACAACATGGAACCATCAAAACTTGGAAATAACAAAGTTTACTAGATCAAAACCTAAGAAATCTGAAAATGCATTAAACTTAGATCTACATGAAATGAGCCATGGAAATTGTAAATACTAAATACTAAAGAGACTTAAGATCAAGCAAGAAAGATGATGGAACAATAATGCTAGGGTTCCATCATGAAGCAAGTTGGCACTTGTATATGCGCTGGGTAGGTGGGGAGAGTTTATGGAGGATGAAGAAGAAGAGTAATGGAGAAGGAGTAAAATGAAGAGAGAGAAAGGTTTTGGGGTTTTAAATGAAAGGGTGGTAGGTGGGTTCATGTCGAACCATCCAAACCCGAAAAATAAACCAACTCAGGCCGAACCAAAAAGCAAAGCAGAAAGCAGAAATAAAATACAGAAAATAATCAGCATAAAATTAAAGGAATTTAAATACAGAACAATACATGATAAATATTAAATAAATATATTTCAGCAGTATATGTATTAAAATATATATTTTGGGAACGAGAAATGACACGCACCAAGAGCATGGGCGTCGGGGACCCTGAGTGGGTTTCTTCTCCACCACTCTGATATCTTAAATTGTGTACTTGACGTTTAGCCACCGGCACATGTTTAGCCGATTATTCTGTGTATTTAGTTTTCTTACATAATTGTAATTAAATCAGACTGTAGCTGACTATGGTTATATACTTTTGACTCTCTGTGTTAGCTGACACTTGTAAAGCTAGAATCATGAATCATTTTGATTAAGCGTCGGGGACGCCTTACTGCTTTGTCTTATATGATCATTAATTACTGTTTTTGCTTTGATTGATTGAGATATAGATGTCCTGTGAGACCATAAGAGACTTGATTGTAGCATGCACCCCTTGTCTATAGACAACCATAATCGTCGTATGACGTCTTCGTACCTCATATGGGGTAGGTGGCCATGTCCGTCTCTGTATTTCGGTATTGGGGCGTGACAGAGGAGTTGCAATGACGGACGACAGGGTCGCGCCAAAGGAAGTTGAGGCGACGGAGGAGCTCGCGGACGAGGTCATAGTGGCCGTTGGCGACGACGAAGTCGACGGAGGAGGCGTACCCAGCCTGCGCTAGCACCAAGTAATTTGGGATGTGGGCAGCCCCAAGAAAACTTGGATTATCGTGAGTAAAAATTGGATCAGCCAGGGCTAGAACCAAGTAATGGGCTGTTCCAAGTAAAAAATAAAGTGCCTATAGAATTTTCCTACATTAAATAGTATAAAAATCTAGTGCCCTCTAAAATTTTGCACCTGAGGTAGTCGCCTCATTAGCTTCATATCAAGTCCGGGCTTGCTTGAACTTGGAGTAGGGTTGTAAAAGGATTCAAACATCTCGTTTATAAATTTTATTAACCATAGGGGTTGTCAGTGTTATTACATGGATTACCCTTATTCCAAAATTAATTACACTGATCACCCCTCTCCTTTATAAATTTTATTAACCATAGGGATTGTCAGTGTTATTAGTTTCTATAGAAAATAGAAACTATAGGTGCGCTTGTGCAATCAGTTTTAAACTAGGGGTAATCGTATAATAAGTGTACAACATAGGGGGTTAATGCAATTAACCCAACAAAATTATAAGTTAGTTAGTTTTGGAATAGTTTTTTTTTAAACAGCTGGAAATCTATTATTAAAGGTTATTTATGTTGTCATTTATTTTGAAAATATCACCCAAGGATGGAACCATAATTAAATAAAGGAATATTTTAGCAAATGTCCACATTTTAAATGTTGCAACTAACATATACCCCCGTTATTATTTTTAACTAACAAATGCCCTCATTTTTGGTACGAAGAAAAAAAATTTAAGATATACCCCCAATTCTATAAAAAAAAGTTATTCGATTTCGATTTTAAAAATACTAAAATTCATTATTCATTTCCGGTTTGGGTTTTGGATTTCCGTTTCGGTCCAAAATCGAATACGACTAATGAAACTATGTAAATACCCTCAATTGTATACATATTTTGCGATTAAAAATGAAGATACTTTGAAAACAACAACTCTATATATGTATTTTGAAGCCCAATTTGATAATTTAGCAACTACTCCAACTTTTGGCACAATTTTAAAATACAACAAATGCATGTATAACAGTTATAGTTTTTAATATAATATAACCATGGTTTAATTGGACCGGACCCACTAAACAATAGAAATAGTCCAATGGAACAAACCGAATGATCGTTTATTCAGTTTGATTCAATTTTGGTTTTGGGTCATTTCGGTACAATTTATGTTTTGAATTTTTAGAATTCTGATTTATTCAGTTTTGACTATTTCAATTCGGTTGAAACGAATGCTCTCACCCCTAACATTCTCGAATTACCTATTTGAGTCCATAAATGAATACTATGTTTGATAAACACCGATCTAAAAGGCAATTTGTTTGTCTCCCCCATTTCATTTGGCTGAATATAATCACTAATGAAATATAGCTACAATCCAAAATGTCACAACTAGCAATCAACATGTAAATAGTCCATAAATGAATAATATTCTCTCTCTCTCTCTCTCTCTCTCTCTCTCTCAAACTCTCCATTTTTCATTTGTTTCTTAACTAAACCATTAACTTGGTAATGTATAATAATAGTTATACTGTTATAACTTAGATATTTTAGAATTAATATTATGATTAAAAATAAATAAAGAAGCAACTAATTATTTAATATATTCTTGACAATGAGTGGAGGACTACCTCAAGGTGAGTAATCGGCCGGGCTGGCTCGCGTCCTGATTTGACTGGGTTCGGGCTGGGCCGCGCTTAGCCCGGAAGAGGAAGTGGGCCTGGTCGGCTGGTCCGAAAAAAAGAAAAAAGAAAACCCATTTCGGGCCTGTAAATCGATCATGGGCGGGCTGGGCCTAACCGGACATGGTCTGGACCGATTCTGGGCTGGGTTCGTGTCGGCCCAGTTTATTTCAAAAAAAAAATTGAATAATTTTTCTTTTTGAGAATGAAAACTTGAATTTTTTTTTATAATCTCATTATAATTTATATAACATTAACTAACAAAAAATTAGAAAGTTGAAAGTTGATATTTTATTTTCGTAAAATTTGTAATAAAATGTAGAAGTATTTTTTTTTCTTTTCCGTCATCCGTCGTCTGTCTTCCATCCAAGTTTATTGCTCAGCACCTCCTCCAATAGCGTCGTCCAAATAAAGAGGCTGAAAGTTCAGCTTATTGATGTCGGCGGTTTCATCTCTTAAGTTTTGAGTTACGCACGAACCCAATCTTGAACACAGACATATATTTTCAAAATATCTGGCAGCATCATGCTCCTCTTCTTACTTAGCATATTGAAACTGCACTAAAACAAGATTCCGATGCAATCGTGGACACTGGAACCATTAGTATATCGCGTGTTATAGAAGAAAGTATAGGATACGTTTTTTCGTGTCTTTTCCACCATTCTAAAATTGAAAAATACGATGCCGATTCATCTTCATCATAGGAATTTGAATACAAGGACAATTCTTGAGCTGGTAGGAAATATTATTTTTGTTTCTTCCTTTGCAGTACACTTTTAGCATGTGATAGTTTAGCCATAAAATCGGAGCGATCACTTTTTATTTATATAATATATAATAAAGACAAATTTACTTTGTTATGAAGTTCATATAAAAAAAAATTCAATATGACATTAAGCTTACAAAGCTGGATTTTTTTTTTGTTTGGATAAAGCTTATAAGCTCATAAACAAACTCAATTTAGGCTTAAGGTAGGTTGTCAACTCGGGTATCTTATTGTATATGGATTTTCTTGTATATCACATGGTGTATCATAAGCTCATAAACTCATAAACAAAAAAGGCCAGTGGGGCTCTCAGGATGCAACATATATAGTTAGATCAAATATAAACTAGTAACGTTAGCTAACGTCAACGGGGATGTAGCTCAGATGGTAGAGCGCTCGCTTAGCATGCGAGAGGTACGGGGATCGATACCCCGCATCTCCATTTTACTTGCTCTCTTTTTTTTTTCCCCATTATTTTGCAATGGACTAATTTGATTAAATATAGAGTGAAACAGTTAACGTGGCAGTGGAAATTTCATACCACTGGGACCCTTGTTAGCAATTCGGCAAACGGAAAAAATTCGGAACGACAAAAGTACGAGTATAAATCGGCACAATATAAGTAAAATTTGGTCAAAAAATTCGTCTAATGAAAAACATTCGGATCAGATTTAATTCGTGTTTAGTACGTTTCATATGAACCAATTCGGCACTAAAAATTCGACATATATATAGGGCCCATCCACCTCTACTCCTTCATAAATAAGGGTTCAGTGTGAGAATAAGAAGATGTTGGATGATGAAAAGATGTTGGATGATGGAATTGTGCCAGTCTTAAAATCTAATAGCACAAAGAGTCAAGAAAGTCAACGCTGTTGGGTTTCTTGGTCACATTTTTTTGGCCAATTTTTTTTAAAATTTGTACGGTACGCGTTTAAAACGTCACATGCTTAAAATTCGCGTACAAATTCGAATTTTTCAAAAGTACGTAAGTATTATACGTTTATGTAAGATACGGAAGAATTCGCGTATAATACGCGTTTTATTCGGGTGATTGCTAACAGGGACTGGGACTGGGAGCATGAACCATTTTCATTTGCATGCAAGGTTAGGTTTTGAAAAGTAGTCTAAAAATTCCTTTATACTAACTTATTAAAAAAAATTAGGACCTTATTTTAATTATTCTTGTATTTGTGAAGGACAAAAGACATCATAATAGCAGACTATATATTTTTTTTTAACCATAGGAGTTGTCAATGTTATTAGTTTCTATAGAAAATAAAAACTATAGAAGCGCTCGTGTAATTAGTTTCAAAGCATGGGTAATCGTATAATAAGTATACAACATAGGGGGTTAATGCAATTGACCCAAAAAAATTATAAGTTAGTTAGTGTTGGAATAGTTTTTTTAAACAGCTGGAAATCTATTATTAAAAGTTATTTATGTTGTCATTTATTTTGAAAATGTCACCCAAGGATGGAACCATAATTAAATAAAAAAATATTTTAGCAAATGTCCACATTTTAAATGTTGAAACTAACATATACCCTCCATTATTTTTTTTTACTAGCAAATGCCCTCATTTTTGGTACGAACAGGAAAAAAAATAAAGATATACCCTCACTTTTTAAATATTTTTTTGTTGTCTTACACATGAGTAGAGGTATTTACTAGTTAAAAAATGGTGGGAGTATACGCTACTTTTAACATTTATAATGGGGTCATTTGCTAAAATATCCCTTAAATAAAAGAATGGGGGTGGACAGTTTGTTGAAATACCTAATTTTGGAACACTAGTTGCTCTAGTATTCTCTAGGGGTGAATATTATTCGGTTTTGGACGGAAAACCGAATTGAACCTAATCGAATAAGAGATTGGGTTCAGTTTGAAAAAAATTCGGTTCGATTTCGGTTTTAAAAATACTACAATTTCTTATTCAGTTTAGATTTTGGATCTCGGTTTCGGTAAAAAACCGAAAATCGAATACGACTTATGAAATTATGTAAACACCCTCAATTCTATACACATTTTGTTCGATTTTGATTTTAAAAATACTAAAATTTCTATTCAGTTTCGGTTTTGGATTTCAATTTCGGTCCAAAATCGAAAACTGAATACGACTAATAAAATTATTTAAATACCCTCAACTGTATATATATATATATATATATATATATATATATATATATATATATATATATATATATATATATATATATTGATAAAATGAAGTTAACTTTGATAGTTAACTTTGAAAACAATAATTCTATATATGTATTTTGAAGTTAACTTTGATAGTTAGCAACTACTCCAACTTTGGACACAATTTTAAAATACAACAAATGCGTGTATAACAATTATAGTTTTTAATATAATATAATCATGATTTTTAACTTTGCACCGGATCCATTAAACAATAGGAATAGCCCAACAGAAAAAACTGAAGGATCGTTTATTCGGTTCGTTTCAATTTCGGTTTTGGATAATTTCGGTTCAATTTCGGTTTTCAATTTTTAGAATTTCGGTTTATTTATTTTTGACTACTTCGATTCGATTGAAAACGAATAAACCGAATGCTCACCCGTGCCATTCTCGAATTACCTATTTGAGTCCATAAATGAATAATATGTTTGATAAACACCGATCTAAAAGACAATTCGTTCTCTCCCCCATTACATTTGGCTGAATATAATCACGAATGAAATATAGCTGCAATCCAAAATGTCACAACTTGCAATTAACATGTAAATAGTCCATAAATGAATAATATTTTCTCTCTCAAACTCTCCGCTTGTCATTTTTTCTTAACTAAACCAATAACTTGGTAATGTAAAATAACAGTTATACTTGTTATTTAGATTTTTTAGAATAGAAATTAAGCTTAAAAATAAATAAATAAGCAACTAATTCTTTAATAGATTCTTGACAAATGAGTGGACGACTATCTCAAGGTGTGTAATGGGCCAGGTTGGTCCGCGTCATGATTTGACCGGATTTGGGCCGGGCTGGGCATAGCCCGGAAGAGGAAGCGGGCCTGGCCGGGTTGGCCCGTAAAAAAAAAAAACCAAGTCGTGTCTGTAAACCGATCGTGAGCGGGCCGTCCTAACCGGACTTGATCTGGGCCGATTATGGGTTGAGTTCGGGTCGGCTCCGTTTATTTCAAAAGAAATTGAAGAATTTTTTTTTTTGAGAATGAAAAATTGAATTTTTTTTATTTATTAATCTCATTATAATTTATATAACATTAACTAACAAAAATTTCGAAAGATGATAGTTGATATTTTATTTTCGTAAAATTTGTAATAAAATGTACAAGTATTGTTTTTTCTTTTCCGTCATCCGTCCGTCTTCCATCCAAGTTTATTGCTCAGCACCTCCTCCAATAGCGTTGTCCAAAGTAAGAGACTGAAAGTACAGCTCATTGATGTCGGCAGTTTCATCTCTTAAGTTTTAAGTTCTTTTTTACGCACGAACCCAATCTTGAAGACTGACGCATGTTTCCAAAATATCTAGCAGCATCCTGCTCCTCTTCTTACTTAGCATCATTGAACCTGCATTAAAATAAAATTTCGATGCTACCGTGGACACCGAGACCATTAATATATCACGTGTTATAGAAGAAAGTATATGATACATTTTTTCGTATCTTTTCCACCATTCTAAAATTGAAAAATACGATGCTGATTCATCTTTATCATAGGAATTTAAATACAAGGACAATTCTTGAGTTGGTAGGAAATAGTATTTTTGTTTCTTCCTCTGCAATACACTTTTAGCAAGTGATAATTTCGACATAAAATCGGAGCACTCTCTTTTTATTTATATAAAAAAGAAAATTTTAATTTGTTATGAAGTTCATATAAAAAAATTCAATTTGAAATTAAGCTTACAAAGCTGGATTTTTTTGTTTGGATAAAGCTCATAAGCTCATAAACAAACTCATTTAGGCTTAAGATAGGTTGTCAACTCATGTATCTTATTGTATATCGATTTGCTTGTATATCACATGGTGTATCATTTATCGTAGTGTATTTTATTATACATTAAGTTATTAACCCTAGGGTCTCGTTTGGTTCGCAGAAAGGAAAGGAAATTGATTCTTCGATATTTCCTTTCCTTTGAGAAATTATAATTTCAATCAATTTCCTTTCCAGTGTTTGAAAAAACCAAGAAAATTGGAAGAAAAAGTGAATCTTTAGAGGAGAAAAATGAATCTTTGTGTTGGTGTGAGGAACCACTTTTTCTCCTATTTTTCTTCCTCTTGGGAACCAAATTTCTTTCTGTTAGTCGTGAATTTCTCAACTCTGTATATAGACTCTGAAATTAAAAAAATAGAATAATAATCTAACCGAGACGAGGCTTGAACTTGATTCAATGTCCTTAAGACAATATTTGCACCGCACTGGTGCTTACGGTTTAATAGTGATTAGTCTCCCAAGATACAACGGTTCTTCCTTCGGTAGTAGTACTTCACACCGTAGGATCGTCCCTCTCTCTCTTAGAATTAATGCTAAATGGATAAATTGATTGAGTGTTTGATTCATTCAAACACTTATGCTTTTATAAAAATAAAGAGACATAATGGAAAGGACACATCTTTCCAATAAAAAGATTCGTACACCTTTCCATAGATTCGTTACTACAAATTCATTGATAGAAAACAATTATTATTATTATTACTACAAATATACATTCACTTTTTTCAACAATCCCCACATGAATGAATATTTGTCGGTGTACAATACAGACACAATACAGACACCTTGCAGACATAATGCAGACACAAAGAGAGAGTGATCATTTGAAAAGTTATTATATCATGATAGGTAGCTTTTGACCTTGAACCTTCCCTTGTAAATATTTATCGAGTTTATTAGCTATCAGTGAACATAATGTCATAAACTGTTCAACTATTATTGTAAACTTGAGTCAATACATATCACACAACTCCTTTTTGACCAATATTGCTTCTATTATTTTGTTCATTTTGGCTCTGAATATTTGCCTGGTTTCATAATGTTCTTAGAGAATTCATCCTTATAATTATCATAGAAGTGGTCCCACTTTCACACTCATATAGGTGACTTCCTAATAAGGGTATCATGCTATACTTCACTTGAATTTGAAGTCATAAGAATCATTAAAAGCAATGCTTATCTTTTTTTTTTTTGCAGACGACACTATTATTTGTCATCCTAGATAATGGGATGAGTATTTAATTACTCGCCAGTGTCATTTAAGAATTTTACATAATTAGGTTGTCCCTTTGAACCTAGATCTTGGGATCTCCAGTCAACTAGGTTGGGTTTTTCTTTATGGAATTTTTTTATCATAGGCTTCAAGCCCAATTCCTTCGATGACTTATATACTTGCTCTATTGTCAAACCTTTAGTTAGTGGATCCGCAAGGTTTTTCTTTGATTTTACATAATCAATCATGATTATGCCACTAGAGAGAAGTTGTCTAACGGCATTGTGACGTCTTTGAATGTGTCTTGATTTACCGTTATAAATATGACTTTGTGCTCTACCGATAGCAGATTGACTATCACAATGTATACAAATTGCTGGTACAATTTTTGGCCATATTGGAATATCCTCCAAGAAATTTTGAAGCTACTCTGCTTCTTCACTTGCTTTATCCATAGCTATGAATTCAGATTCCATAGTTGATCTGACTATACACGTTTGTTTTAAGGATTTCCATGATATTTGTAATGACCCGCTCCGTCCTAGCGGAACGTCGACTCAAACGGTGCAAGTGCAACGACTCGAACCCCGTCTTGCTCGGCAAAATTACTCACTTAAGGCAAAGGCAATGGACTTGGCCCTTCGGGAGAATCCAGACTTAGACTTTCAAAGGCGCGCTCGGAGTCTCGCTCGGTCGATACGATCATTGCTAAGGTGGTTGGCTCCGATGAACCTATCTTTTCTTAGCCTAGACACATAATAATACAGACAATATTGCTAGAATCGTTAGGCGATAACACCGTGCATGCTAATAAAATGACTCAACGCACCTAGCTAAGGGAATAATCTCATCTTGTATTCTTGTATAGAATATGGAAAAGAACTTGGAAAAATATACGAACTCTCGCACCGTACTCCACGCTCGTGCAAATGTACAGCTTACATTTCGAGTAGATTTTCTTGTGCGTTCGATTATGAACGAAAGGCTTGTCATTTAGAATCGTATCACAACTTGAGACATGAGACAATGAATGGTTCACTAAAATGAGAGGAAGACTATCAACATAGTCATTTCGAATAGAGCACTAGAAACATTGAAAGGCTTCGGGATCGATGGGTCGCCAAGGCGGTTTTCGCACAGGGAGTTGCAAAATATATGAATGAACGAATGAACGAATAGGTGAATGAAGGAATCAACGAACGAATGAATGAATACGTGAATGAATCAATGAACGAATGAACAAGTGAAAGAAAGAAAAGAATGAATGAATAAAAGAAAAAAAAAGAAGGATTAGCGACAGGTATGACGGGGACGTGCAATGGGACTCGCTACCCGCGCTACACGGATGTCGCCGCCAACCTAGTCGATAATCGACTATGTCCCACAGACAGCCTATGGCTCAAAGACATCCGTTAAGTTAAAAATGACAAGACAATACGAAATGGTCGCGGATAACCCACTCGTATACGGGGGGGGGGGGAAGGAAGAAGTGATTAAGGACTCTAAGGCATTGCTCAACGACATCATGGCCGGCCTAGGCGGAATCATGGCTTACGGGTTGATTGGGTGCGGGCTTGGCCACCCAAGAGATGTAAGGCCAGATATATCAAAAGATTATCAAGGTGTACCAGCCATCACGCTTGATAGGTAAGAATACCAAGAGGAGTAAATGTTCAAATGGCTTGTGGTGCCAACGACCGGTGTATATAGATTAAGTTGGCTCGATTGCGACAATCCGCGTGTAAGACCTTGCATTAAAACAAGTAATCTGACTAAGTTGAACATGCTAAGTCACTGACTATAACATATCTGAACAATGTTTGAGTATAACACAAACTGACAAGTTGAGTAAGCTGAACAACTGTGTGAACATGGACATCGAAATAACACAACTTGACAACTTGAATACTTCGTAGACCCTGAGGCAGGAACACGCTCTTGACACCTTTGAATACCTATGCAATATTACGTTAAGTCATTACGTATGAACTGTTGGCTGACTTGGTTTACTTGGACAGGGAAGATCGTACGGTAAGTATGGTAAGTTGCACATGTATTTTTTATACGACACTTGATATCGATAACACGAAATAGGCTTGAATGATATGCCATGACACTGACCCTAAGGCAAGATTAGTAAGACAATAAATGATAGATGGTGCACAAAAGTAAAAAAGAACGTGTTTGGTAATGATAGCGAGTGGGCGAGCTAGCCTTCCCACCAGTGCATAACAATGTACTGATAACCACATAGTCTGCTTGCAGGGTGCGGAAGAACCACGTCGGGTACAGAGACTTTCTTCGAACGTACTAAGGCACGGAGCTAACTCTGGAGCCTTAGAGCGTTGCAAAGGAGCTGAAGCACCATATACAGGACATAATGTATCAGAACTTCGCCAGAAATTATTCCATGTTGTAAGCCACTTGGCACGCCTTTTATGTTTCAGAGAAAGAGAGATCGAGCAAATTATAATCTTGGCCTAGCGCCGTTTGTAAAACTTCTTGAATATCAATAAAGACTATTGAATTTATTTCAACTTGTGTCCAATTACTTTCCGCTGCAAATAGGGACACTATGTGTTCTGTGGCCTAGCTTAAATCGACCGTTTTTGGACTTGGTCTTGCACGAGCGCAACTTAGGCTCGTGCGGCATCATGCCTTAGCGAGGACGATCTGTCCTACGGGACCGGGGCATGACAATATTGTTGCACCTCAAAGTGTAAAAAAATCTATTTGTGGATTTTGAGTCTTTAATATCAAATATCCAATTTGTATCACTGTATCCTTCGAGTACACCTGAATATTTAGTATAATGCAATCCATAGTCTCTAGTATATCTTAAATATCTGAGTACTCTAATAATAGCCTTCCAGTGATTTTCTCTTGGATTACTTGTATATCTGCTCAGTTTGTTAACTGATTGAGCTATTTCCGGTCGTGTACAGTTCGTGACATACATTAGGATCCTAATTATACGAGAATACTCCACTTTTGAAATACTGTAACTCCACTTTCCCTATTTTCGAGAATTTTAAAGTTTTCTAATAATAATAACAAATTTGATTTAAGTAATATTGAATATTGATAATGTTTTATTAAATATTTTTGAATAAATATTTTGATTTAGATTTTGGAGGGAACCAACTAAAAGCAGGAATTTAAATTTTAAAATTTAGTTGTAGCAAGCAATTTGTGGTCCCCACATTTGATATTCTTCCTAACTGTTTTGTTGATACTTTTGCAATATATGAAAAGGAAGAGGGCCCTTTTGCATGTTAGCCAAGAGCGTGGGGGGGATTGTCTTTGCAAAAAGGGGTCTCTACTAATAATTTTTGGTGGAGAGAAATTTACTCTCCAATTCTTTTTCTCTTCAGTGCTCACTCACTGAACATTTCGTCCCCAAATTTTTCCTAAGCCTAACCCTAATTTTTTTCCCTCTTCGACGAATTGGTGATGGAGACGTCGGCGACGAGGAGTGCTTCATCCACGGAAACTGAGGTCAGCAACCTTCCCTGACGGAGCGTCGCGCTCAGGAGATTCCTCGACATTCATGGCGGTGATATTGGCCGCGCGAGTCGATCTTTGACGAACGGCGTACGATCGACAGGCTTAGGCGCAAGTCAGCAAGGTGAGTACGACTTGACTCTCAAGTGCCGATGTCGTCTAGCTCGGATGAAGTTTCACTTTGTTCCTTTGAAATTTGTTTTGAATTTCGAAATCGTCTTGATTCTACAGCCGATCCAGATCGAGTTTGGATCTGTCTGTTCGATTTTCTTGTGGTGTTCTTCCCGACGAACTCTCATAAGAGTTACAAAGGCTCGAGGAGAAGATTGGATCTCGAGTATTTCAGATCTGTCTCTATTTTTGGCAATAATTTTGAATATTTTCTTTTTCCTGATCGATCGACCGATAAGCAACAGAGGATCGGGTGCTGCAGGAAGTTGTGATTGGAGTAGAGTCTTTGCAGTTGGTTCGGAATCGTGTTCAATTTGTGAGTGATTTTTTATTCGGATTGAATTCTTCAGGTAATATTCTTCTAACTTCCGATCTGATCGATTTACTTTTGAAACTCGATGTCAGTTCTCTGATTAAACTCTCTTCTCTTTTGCTCGATACCTGTTCGTGGTATTCTTCAGTGATTGCTTCTTCGGACACAAGGAACGGTGTCCACACTTCTCTTGGATTCTTTATTTCAGGTAATTATTCTTTCCTCCTGTAGGTTGGGTTCTATTTTAGCTTTCTAAATAATGTGTTGGCCAGGTCCTGGTTTGGGGTGTTTGGTGTCCGTGTGTGCATTGCTGGATTAATGAACGTGTCCGGACTCTGACCGTGTCGAGTCCGTATGTACCTATTTGTGCGAGTCCAGTTATAGTCTGGGGCGATCGAGGAATTGCTGGGGGGAGCTATCAGAGTGTAGATTGCAGTTCATTTATTCATAGTTTAATTTTGATTTAGAGATTTTTGTTATGTATATATATTTTTCCCCATTGAGGTTTGAAGTATTTCATTTAATTGTATTTGTATATCGTTCGTTCTACTTTGAATGTGTTTGAGCCTTCGAACTTGAGCAGGCTAGTAAACTGTATTATACAGGTTTTGATTTGGATTAAATTTTCTAATAGATCTGAGTTGTTTGAGTAAGATGGGGGTAGCTATTGGAGAGGCCTTTAATTTCGAATTTATGAAAGTTGGGTTGATTGTTTAAGCCCTGCGTAGGCTATTTTAGCAATTTGAATTTTATTTGGGTTGCTGGATTTGAAAGCTGGGCCGAGCAAACGAGGGGGGAGTGGTGGCCCAGGCCTGTTGGCCGCAGGAATTTAATATTATTTCCATCTTGTGGTTTAATTGGCATAACTTCTTTGTGCTCAGTTTGGTATGGGTTTCAAAGTTGAGTAGGAGCTGCTGGAGTTATTTAAGTATTTGACTGTGGAAAGCCAATTTGGCTTTGATATGGTTGTGGCATTTATGCCAGAGCTGGTTTTTGTGGCCGGGCTCCTGGACCTAATATTTGTAGGTCGAGCCTTAAAAACTTAGCATGAATAAGTTTTTATCAGACTTTTTCAGCTGGGCCTAGTATCTAAGTTGTAGCAAGTCAAATATTTTCCATATTATAAAAAGTAAAACTCTAGCATTATTAAACAATGATCTACTCTTTCCATAATACAAATATCTTTATTTAGTAAATTTTCAAATATTCAACTATATTGATTGTTCAAGTCTATTTTTACTAGCAGCTGCACTTCAAAATATTAGTACTTTTGAAACCTATTACTTACTATTTTAGGATGAGAAATTGTATAATAAAAAGTGTAGACTCTTTTCCCTTAAGAGATTAATGCTTAACTTTTGGATTAGAACCAAGTAGTATAATAAAATGATTAGAAATTAATCAACTTGTAAAATCATTTCATAATAGGAGGACATCCAGCTCCACTTATTACCCTTGATTTTCCGGAGCAAGGCAAGTACATTCTATGGTCTTGTGCATTTATATTTCATATCTTGTACTTTTCTTGATGACACGATGTGACACGATATTTTGTACTCTTTTACTTTCATGTTCTTGTACTTACTTGTAGTCGGGGAGGGAAAATACACTAGCTATGTGACCAAACCCATGTTCTGATATTCATGTAGATAGCTTAGGCATCGCATCGTGCACGCGGGTCCTAAGCCGTACCGATATTCATGTACTCCTGTACTTATTCATGTACTCACCCCAGCCGGTCACATATGCTAGTTGTATTTCAAATATTGTACACATGTCATATCTTATACTTCATGTTCAGGATTTACTTTATGTACTTTATTTCCTATACTTCCTGTATTTACATTCCTGTACTTTCATGTTCTTTTTCTGTAATTTACATTTCATGTTCTCTTGTACTCATTTCATATCATGATGTTCTTGTTCATTACCTAGAACTTTATTTTGCTCTGCTCCTGATTGGATATGTTGCAGGTGAGATGGAGGCGATGTGTGACACGTACTATAGCCGTGAGCCTGCTGACGTGTTAGAGCCAGCTGGAGCTTCACTAGACCTAGAGGCCGAGGAGGCCTAGTTATCTTTCCTTTTCTAGCAGTTTACTTACATTGTATTAGAGATTTCAGACTTTACCTTGCTTTCTGGATGAATGTAATAATCATACAATTGTACTTTGAATTCTGGGATCGTTTATAGAGATGCTGTGATTTGTATATCTTCATATTGCCTTGTAGTTTTCCTAGATTGGTACAGCTTACTTTGTTGTGTCTAACGACGAAGGTTAGGTGTTTTTGACTCGTGTCCGATTATTCGGGAGCGGGTCGTGACAAATACTTTCTCCATTATTCTTCTTTAAATGGAGATTTAAATCTACTGGAGTTTTTGCAATGTTGTTCTCATTTTGATTATATTTCTCTAGAATCTTCTCAATGTAATGAGATTGGGATAATATAAGCCCATCTGGTGTTTTCAAAATCTTAATTCCTAATATAACATCTGCAATTTCCAGATCTTTTATATCAAAGTTTTTTATTAAGATTTTCTTTGTGTCCTGGATTATGTTATTATTATTACCTATTATTAGCATATCATCTACATATAGACATATAATGACATATCCAGTTTGCGTATTTTTTGAATACACTCATTAATCTTGAATCCATTTGACATCATTACATTGTCAAACTTTTGGTGCCACCATTTCAGTACTTGTTTAAGTCCATATAGAGACTTACCTAGTTTGTACACTTTTCTTTCTTTACCTGCTACTATGAATCCTTCCGGTTGATTCATGTAGATTTCTTCTTCCAAGTGATCACCATTTAGAAAGGTAGTCTTCACATCCATTTGATGTATTTCAAGATTGTGCAATGCTGCTATTGCAATTAACATCTGAATTGATGTTATCCTTGCTACTGGTGAATATGTATCAAAATAATCAATTCCTTATTTTTGATTATATCATTTGACAACCAGTCTTGCTTTATATTTATCAATAGTTCCATCAGCTTTCATCTTCCTATTGAATATCCATTTGCAACCTAATGGCTTACATCCTGGAGGAAGATCAACTAGTTCCCATGTATAATTTTGCACAATGGACTCTATTTCACTATTTATAACTTTTTTCCAAAGTGGTGCCTTTGGTGTAGACATTGCTTCTTTGAAAGTTTGAGGCTCATTTTCTAACATGAATGTTAGAAATTCAGGTCCAAAGGTCTTCGATGTTCTAGACCTCTTACTGCATCTAGGCTCGTCTTCCTTATCTACAAATTCATTATCTGCATCCTTTTGACCAGTATGTTTAATATCATCATAATTTACTTTTAGTGTTTCTCTTTCATGTATCTTCTTACATTGAAAGATATTCTCAAGGAAGGATGCATTCCTAGATTTAATAATTATATTATTATGTATCTCCGGATGTCCGACTTATGTACGAGAAACCGATAAGTAGAACTATTTTCAGCATATCCTATAAATATGTCGTCAAAGGTCTTATGACCTATCTTGACCTTTTTAGGCAAATGAATTGCCACTTTTGCAAGATATCCCCACACTTTGAGGTATTTGTAGGAAAGTTTCTTTCTTTTCCATAATTCATATGGAGTTTATCTTTTTTCTTATGGGACACCTTATTTAAAAGGTAGTTGGTTGTAAGTACAGCTTCTCCCTACAAGTTATCTGGTAGACCTAAACTTAATAATAAAGAATTCATCATATCTTTAATTCTTTCGTTCAGCAATACCATTAGATTGTGGTGAATATGGTGCAGTGGTTTGGTGGATAATTTCAAGTTCTCACTGCCAAAATAAGTCATATTAGCGACGCCAGAGGACGTCGCTAAACGGCAAAAAAATGTCGCTAATTTCGTTTAGCGTCAAAATTAGCGACGTAACATCCATGTCGCGTAATACATGGTCGCTAACAAAGAATCCGTCGCTATTCGTCGCCATGACGATGTTTCTTTGTGACGCCAAAACGTCGCTAGCATTTTAGTGGTTAGCGACGTTTGCCGACAAGGCATTGCTAATTAGTGACGTAATCGTTCGTTGCTAATTGTTGCTGATAGTTCAACGTTTAGTGACGTAGTCGGCGACGTTTAGTGACGTTAAATTTGATAATTTGTTTTTTTCCACGTCACGATTTTAGCGACGTCTTGCGATAGTCAGTGACGTCTCCAACACCGGCTAGCGACGTTCAAATACGTAAATAGCGATAAAATTAGTGACGTTAGTTGACTATTTTGCTGACATGTCGAATTTGCCAAGTCAACATGGTAGCGACGTCTAACGACGTTCTGCGATGTTTGCTTTTCAGGTTAGCGACGTCCTGATACACCTTAACGATGTAGTTTTACGTCGCTAAGCGTCGGTAAACGTCGCTAAGCATCGTTAAATTCTAAAAAAATTAAAAAAAAGGATTTTGTTTGCTTTTTTCATCAAGAATCTACTTGAATTTTAAATGACAGTTTGCAAATAATAGACCCGGAGCAACCCTCGGTAGAATTCCCTGGATTCGCCGACCCCTTCAGTGGAACACTCAACACCGGTAAATCAATATAGGGACAAATGATAAAAATACACTATCAATCGTCAAATAAATAGAATCCAATGATCAGAAAAACATGAAATAGCCGGGTGGATACAAATCCACTACAAACAGCTATAAAAAGAGTTTGTCTGATAATGTTTCAACAATGACTCAACATAACACAAACTGTCACTAAATGTATAAAATAAATACAGAAAGATCCAACAATGGGTCAACAACACAACAAATGAAAATAAGGCCAATAAAGGACTACGCCTGGTCAGGAGGGGAAGGAGGCAGTCCCCGTATCTGGGATAATATGAACCTATACTGCGCCGAGGTCAGCGTCACCGGTGACGACTCATTAGTAGAAGGACGAGGACGCAGTAGAACCGATATAGTCGGTGCCGACACACGACCAGGAAGTGTCTGCCCTATGGCTAGTAGTATAGTGCTGGTGGAATCTATAACGGTCGCCAGCCTCGAAAGCTGATCGCCCATAGTCACCTGCGACCCCTGTACCACCTGAACGGTAAGATCCGTCCTCTCCTGTACCGCCTGAACAGCACGATCCCTTCTCTCGCTCGTCTCCCTAATTGTGCGCTCGAGCATATCTAATCATGCGATGAGCGCCGCATTGTCCGTCTGTGGCTGAGACTGGAGCTGCTCCGAAATCCTTCGCAACAGCTCGTCACGCAGCTCAATAAGCTGGCGACGGAGTTCCTCCACTCGGACCGACTCCTGTGAGGGCTGTGGAGAATGAACACTAGTAGAGGAGGCCCTGGATGACTGCGTCGCCACAAAGGCTCCATAGGATCCCGTACCGTAGTACGTACCCCTCTGAAGACCACAAAAGACGATCATCCAGAGCTCGTCCATTGTCCGAGCCGCAGGGGGCTGCGAGGAAGTACCAGCCCCTTCCTTCGTATGTGCATTCTTACGCTCTAGCCTAAGTTACTCATCCTAGAAAAGTACGCATCTCGATAAGCATAATATTTATTACCAACCTAGTTGTTCGCCGTCTATGGATATATATTGCATATTTCTTAAGTTATACTAAAGTTAGTGACACGTAAAGTAATACTTACATTGCTCTGTGTGGCCCTATCATCGATGAGTTTTTCGTTTTTTTAATGGATGGCCAGGAAGACAGTCACCATGTTGGGGTTCTCACCCCACATTATCTGTTATAATAATATATTTGTCATTGAAATTGAACATTTTATTCATACTTTCATTAAAATACTATATTACAGTAAAATACATACCAGGCGACAAAAATATACCGTCATGGGAATCGAGCCACCACACTACTTCCCTGCCCTCGTCTTAGCCACCTTCGCCTTATCCGACCGTTCCTTGTACCTAGGATCATCGAATCTAACCCTCATCGCAGTCCACTGTTCGGACGTAATCCAACCTTGGATCGATCTTTCAGAGCGATCTCGAGCCTTCTGGTCGTCGATCGCATCCTGGATCAACTTGGCGGCAACGGCAGGAAATTGCTTCTCGATCATCTCAGCCCGGTGTGGTGGATAAAAATATATTTTCTACAAGAATTAAATTAGTTAGTTATATAATACACATACAAGATGATTTATACTAAAAGCAGTATACTTTAGTTACCTTGAAGTGGGTAAACCAGAATGCCTTCCTCTTGTCCGAGGCATCAGAGTAGTTGATCTAAGGGCCCCCGTAGTTGGACCTCAGAAATAGCCTCCAATGCCCTCTGAACTGACGGGGGACGATATCTACACAACGATAATTAAATTCATGAATATATAGATATAAGTATAAATAAATGTTTAATTAACTTACTTTGTAGGCCCGTCGGACCAAATCTCCATCCTCGTCTCGTCCGGAGGGGTGCATGGGGGATCGCTTAGATCATATGGAGACGACATAGGTGCGACCTCCTCCACTCGCTCCTCCGTATCCATAGTATCATCCGCAGGAGGAATGCTGGACGGGCTAGGATTAGGCCTGGAACTGTCCGTCCCATGAGTACTGCCACGTACCGCCGACGCAGTCGAAGATCTGAGTGGTTGGTACACTGGAGTACTAGGATACGAGGGTCCGGCACCATCATCCACTAACGGAGTAACACTCCGTCCATCGATGGAATCTCTACCGGCACGGGATGCTCCTCTACCGGTGGAACCTCTATCGGTCCGGGATGCACCGAGGTACGATCCTCTTCGTCCTACGATACCTGATATAAAATAGATATCTAACAGAAATATAATATATATTCTAAATCAAATATGCATGCATTTAGCATATCATAGTTTATTAAAAATAGACATGGGGTAACCCTCCGTTAAATTTGTAGATAATAACCATGCATTTAACATATCACAGAAACATCCATGTCTAGATAATAACATCCAGAAACATCCATGTCTAGAAAATAACCAAGTCTACATAATAGCATCCAGAAACATCCAAGTCTAAATAAGTCTATCGGAAACAAATTCGGTCAAAAGTCATATCATATATATCTATCCTCTACGCTGGGGCAGATAGAACTCTCCCAGCCACCGCACATAAGAAGGGTCCACGCAAGCAAGATCATGGAATTTTTTGGCGCATCTAAGGCCATAAATTTTTATACAATCGGCATATCGTGTGAACACAAATTTTCATACAAAAGTTGTTGGACGTCTTTTACGCTTTTAAGCATATCGATGTTATGCCGACAAAATTACCGTCGGTATATTGTTGGTCGGTATATTGTTGGCTCTGATAGTGCTATAATATGAGTAGTATCCAACTTCGAATCAAACTAACTTTTTAAAACGAGTTGTTATCAACTTTGAACCGCTTTAAATTTTTTTGATAAGTTATTATTATATATTTCTCGTAAAAAATTATTTGTTTTATCTTTACAACTCTATCTAGTTCGAGTAACATGATTATCATGATTTAATATACATTACGTGACTCAAATAAAAATTAGATACTACCTCTCAACCAATTTGTATCGTATATGATCAACTGATACATAACGAAATAGTAGTATATCCAATCGAATCCTAAGATGCATATCGTATATCGTAAGATACTAACAACGTAGGTCTTAAACTTGTCCACAATTCAAGCGCAAACCTAACTCACGAACATTACTGGGAGTGGAGTTTGAGCTCAATTCTAGGCTTGTCTTAAGCTCGACCTCTACTCTTTCTTAGGAGAGCCGAGCCCAACCTCGGGCATGAGGGTGCTCCCCTGCTCCAGAGTTGCGACAAGAACTATTTCCAATAAGTATATAAATTTATTCCAGCACTCCAACATATTGGACAATATTAGACTTTAGAGGTTTTACATATCGCACCCTGTCAAACAAATTTTTTGCATAAAAATGTAATTAAAAAAAAATAACCCCAAATTAGAAATTTTGACGCCGTTGCCGGGGATCGAACCAGGGTCGTCTGCGTGACAGGCGGAAATACTCACCACTATACTACAACGACCTTCTCGAATAAATTTTTCAAAGCATTTGATTTAAATAGTAAAAGTAATTTGCATGGAAAAGTAAATGGAAGAAATGATCTAATGTATTACAAAGAAAAATATGATAAGAAGAAGACATTGACACCATAATGCTTCCCACCCACACGAATGTTTTGCCTGATGTCCTTGAAAGAATTGATGTTGTAGTCATGTAGAATGTTTAAAAGTTCTGAGTGTTAGGGACTCGGAACCAGTAGAATGAACATCGTTTTCTCAAACTTTTGCACTGGAGAATTTTTTTTTTTTTTTATCTCATTGTTTTGTGTGAATATCATCTTGCCACACAGAAAAGACATTGTCTTGTGCCTCATGCCACATAGGAATCACAACACAAAACAAAACAATAGGGTTGGAGATGCTCTAATGCGAGATGGTCCATGTCTCTGCTGAACCACTTTGGTCATATGACTTTGGCAGCTGGCGATAGAGCTTAGTTGGGACCTCCCACATGCTACTACTAAAAGCTGTTTCTATTGCGGTTTTTAAAATTAGCAACAATAGCAAACTAAGTCTTATTCCAGTGTTGCAAATAAGGATATTTTAGCAAATGCCCCCATGCATTTTAAATATGGAAACTAGCATATACTCCCACATTTAAAAAATATAGCACATGCCCCTATTTTTTTGTATGGAACAAAAAAATATTTAAGATATACTCCCACAATATTAACTTAAATTTCTACTATTTTATATAGAATGGGGGTATATCTAGTTTAGTAAAAAAAATACGGACATATACTAGTTTTAACATTTAAAACGGAGATATTTGTTAAAATATTTCTTGTAAATAAGGCTTGGTTCGTAATTGTTAGTGATTTTCAAAAAGTGACAGTATAATCTTCTTTTTCAATCTTCAATTGTTTTGAAAGCTGAGCCCAAATTAAACTAGCTTTCAAAAAGGAAAATAGTAAACAACTATTAAGAACTCGGACTGGTTTTCTGAGAAAATCAGCAGAATCAACCAAAACAATCAAATCCCAAAAACCGGATGGTTCGATGAGTTGGAGCCTTGTAAAAGGAAAGTGATTTATTTTTTTTGTTTGGATGCCAAAGAAAACAAGGAGGAAAGAAAATTGATTCCCATGAGGAGAATAGAAGAAAAAATGATTCCTCCCACCAACCCAAGAATTTATTTCTCTCCTCTAAGGATTTATTCTCCCTTCTAATATTTTTGGTTTTTCCAAACACCGAAAAGAAAATATAATTGGAATTGCAATTTTCCAAAGGAAAAGAAATAACAAAGAATCAATTTCCTTTCCTTTCCTTTCCTTTCAGCGAACCAAATGAGGCCTAAATTTAATGCGATATTGTTAAAAGTTGTCCCAAAATCAAACTAATAATTTTTCAAGATAAATTTAATACGATATTGTTACCAACCAACTTTGGACCACTTTTTTTTAAAATAAAATTGATAAGTTTTACCGAACAGTTGAGATAATTAATAGACTAGGCCAGTGGGACACTGAGGATGTAACATAGCTAGTTAGAGAAATAAAAGGTTAGCAACAATAGACAACATCGATGGGGATGTAGCTCAGATGGTAGAGCGCTCGCTTAGCATGCGAGAGGTACGGGGATCGATACCCCGCATCTCCATTTTACTTTCCTCTCTTTTTTTTTCCATTATTTTGCAATGGACTAATTTGATTAAATATAGAGTGAAACAGTTCACATGGACCACTTTCATTTGCATGCAAGGTTGGGTTTTGAAAAGTAATTTGGGAAGTAGGCAGTCCCACAAAAAACTCGGATTGTCCTGGATAAAAATTGGATCAACCTGGACTAGCACCAAGTAACGGGCTGTTCGAAATAAAAAATGAAGTATCTATAGAATTTTCCTACATTACATAGTATAAAAAATCTAGTGCCCTCTAAAATTTTGGCTCGAGATAGTCGTCTCATTTAGCTTCATATCATGTCCGGACTTGGTTGAACTAGATCGAGGAGACATTGATGCCATAATGCTTTCCACCCGCAAGAATGCTTGTCTATATCCCTAGAAGAATTGATGTTGCAGTCACGTAGAATATTTAAAGGTTATGACGGTTAGGAATGGACATGGAACTAGCCGAATGAATATCAATTTTAAACTAAAAAAAACATCGAGAAACGAAGAGATACCCACAACATGCATACAATGTTAAATTTCCACACACACAAGAGCACAACACAAACAAGGTGATGTGAAAAAATTTGACGAAAAATCATGAAACGATTTGAGTCCAACCCAAAAAAACATTAATTACTTGATTAGAAAAGTAAACTGACTCATCTACAAACATTTTTCAGGGATCCAACATGAACCACAACAACTACTCAATTTAGAAAATTAATTACAATAATGAAAAATATGTTCACTGGAGCGAAGAACACAAAAGCGAGAACCGATATGGATCCCTTGAAACGAACTCCTCGAGGTCAAATCCTAGAACTCTCTCCAAATCCTTCTCCTTGAAAGTTGTAACTCTTGAGAATCTCTCTCATTGGCGAATGGATGTCGTAATCAGAATTAGTAAATCCCAATTTATGTCCTACTACTCTATGAACAATCATGGTTATTCAGATCGAACCAAATGACCATATATATATATATATATATATATATATATATATATATATATATATATTCCAACTTATGCTTGAGGGCATACCGTCGGCATATCGTGTGAGGGTATTTTTGGAAGAAAATTTTCCACGGTAAAGCCTAACTTTTGGCTATATATTGTAGAATACACACACACACACACACACACACACACACACACACACACACACACACACACACACACACATATATATATATATATATATATATATATATATATATATATATATATATATATATATATATATATATATAATAAATAAAAAATTTTGAAAGATGGTAAAAAAATTATTCATATAATCAATACATAGTACATAAGAAGAGCCCTTATGATCGGTTCATCGAAGATACATCAAAATCTATATTATGCAAAATTCCAGTAGGCGATGTGATACATTCATCAAAAGCAAGCCTATTCCGTTCCCTCCCGACATGCCAAACCGTAGAAGCCAAGCGCATCCTTGCATCATTAAACCACCCAACTCCTCGATGACTTTTAGTTCGAATTTGACCAATGATTCCCTCAATATCTCAAACCTCTGCCCTCATTCCCAATCTATGACATTGTTCTCGCCAAATAGCCCCGACCACAGTACATGCAAAGAAGAGATGGCTAATAGACTCATCTGTGGAAAGACAAAGCACACAACAAGGTGAAGTAATGTGAACCCCAAACCGAAGAAGTCTGTCACTCGTAAGAAGACGACCCAGTAGCACCCGATACATGCACCACTGTATTTTCCTCGCCAAACCTTTCAACCATACGAACTCAATGTTGTCAATATGCGGGTGGCGAGTTCGAACCAGGTTATAGCAATCTCGGAACCTGAACCCAGCTTGGCCGCTGCTGCCATTTGTATGTGACCAAACCTAGCAATCATAGGGCACCTCCTCACCTATAAAACATTGGTAAATCAAGTCTGCGTGCCTTGTCGTATAAATGTAAGTCTCCAGCCTCCAATTCCCATTCAGTATGATTTTATGAACCCCAACTCCTTTACGTGCCTCATGTTCTAGCTTCTCCCTGGAGAGTTCCCACAAGCTGCGATGAGCAATCCATTGGTCGCACCACAAATTTTTACTTCTACCATCCTTAAACTCTCGAAGAATGGCAGGTTAACGATTTCGTAGAAGTTGTTTGAAGGTGACGGAGACATTATTACTACATGTATAAGACCAAAAGTTGTCCCCTTTTAAGTATCTAGTTGACGTCCATTCAGCCCAAAGAGACCCACCTTGAATGAATTTCCATGCGAGCTTTAACCCAGAAGATTCGCGTATAGCTTGAAGGCTTTGAAGTCCCACACCGCCCTCATGTATAGGTCGATTGAGCTGATCCCAACTAATGGCATGTAAGCCCCCCACCATATGAAGTCCGCACAGATGCGTTCTATTTTTCGGATGGTAACTAGCGGGAGCTTAATAGACTGCAACCAGTATAATGCCAAAGACGTAATAACCGACCGAACTAGTTTGATGCGGCCACCAAATGACAGACCTGGGCCTGCCAGCCCTCTGAAGAACAGATGGCAACTCTAGTGGAGGGTGAATAGAGTTATAGCAATAATAACCAATTAAAAATTCAACTCTTTCACGATCTAAAAATAATCAGAGTAAATGCGGAAAATAAATAAGGAGCAAGAGAGCATACACAAACACAACCGATTTTAACCTGGTTTCCCTCGTGGAGGACTAGTCCAGGCCTGAGAACTCTAGCTTAGGATTAAATCCACTATTTGTGAAATAGTAGTTACACCCCGTGCCTTTACTTCAGAAGAGCACGTCAACTTCTTTACAATGGATCGCAGTGGCGATGCTTGGAATTTTCCAAGCGACTTCTTGAACTCTTGCACAAGACTCCTAACTGAGAAATGCTGAGCACTCGAGACTTAGGAAACTTGTGGCTAGTAGATGAGAAGGATATGGCTTATATTGAGCTTAGGAGAGAAGAGAAGAGAAGATTGGATGATTGAAAATGAGAGAATTATTGGCCTATTTATAGGTTTTTAACAGGCAGAATTCGGCCGGAATTCTGGTAGGAATTTTCAAAAATTTGGCCGTTGGACAACTAGCAACCAGCCAACCCTAAAAATTAGGGTGCTGAATTTTAGGGGACAGAGTTCGGCCCGAACTCTGTGTAGAGGCAGAGTTCGGCCCGAACTCTGTCTCCAGAGCACAAAACTGGTCCAAGGGTGAAATGGGCTAAGTTTGGATGTGGAGCTTTATGGGCTTTGGATAGGTTGTGGGTTGAGTCTCAAGAGCCCAGCATAACTCAGCTTACAATCATTCTAGACTCAATAAAATATAAAAGTATAGACGCGAAAATGACTGGTATTTGCACAACTGAGCTGTCGTCTGAGCTGTCGTCTGGCTTGAGCAGAATAAAGTCGTCGTGTGTCTTATTGAATTATCACAAGTATTATTTAGTCAATGTTAGCAATATTTGGTTGACTGTGACTTTGTGTCAACAATCTCCCCATATTGATAATTGACAAAATAATAGTTGTATATTCAATATCCATACCTGGACACATGTAACGACATAGCTCTCCCATAATAAGTGCCGAGCTTAAGAGTAGCTCCCCCATAAACAATGCAGTTAATCTCTACTGTCCTGTTAATAACATTCTTCCAAAAGCACATATAAACCAAACAGAAACAGAATATACACATAACTCCCCCTTTTGGCATTTAGCAATATGAGATAAATAAATGATAACAGGCAAAACACACGTAAAGGAGAAGAAACTGCATATAGAATAAGATAATGACCAAGAGTCATAGAAACTGATAATAAAGCAATGTCTCAAAAACATAATGCATAATAAGTCTACTACAAACCAAGTACATAAAAGTAACTAAAGCAGAAAGCAGAAAATATAATCTAAGATCTCCAGTAGCAGCCTCAAGTAGTAGTCCAAAACCATCAACGAGCACGAGAGGGCCCAGCGTCGTCCGATGGATCAGTAAAGGAGCGACGTGGGTCCACAAATGCCGAGTCCGGATCCATGTAGCGACGAATCCAAGGGTCATCAATACGAAAGCCCTCATGATCGGGATCTCGCTCCATAGGAGTAGGCATGGTAGGATGGCGAGACATGAAATACCGGATGTCATGTAGCGAGTTGCTGATAGCACTCATCTGCAATGTGGTCCAATAATCCAGCTGAGTCCAACGATCGTCCTCCAAAGCAAAACGATCTCGGAGCATGGTCTGAATAGACTCGAGAGTGGCAGGAGGAGGAGGAGGATCCTGTCCGAGAGGAGGGGCATCCGGCTCATCCTCAGAATGCTCAGACACGACCGGGGAGCCGACGGCCGCATGAAGCCTCCTTGCCTTGGAGAGAAAGGCAGGGGCAGGCAAGAATGGACACTCATCAAGGGGTACATGGAACGCACGAAAGATCATCGAAAGATATAAGGCATAAACCAAAGATCTTGGTTTCTTCCTACAGTTGATCATCCAATCCATCATTGTGCGTAAAAGGTTAAAGGGAACATGGAAGTGGAGATGGTACAAAGCTGAAATCTCAAAATAAGTGACTTCATGGTAGAACCCGCTTTGGGTAGAATAGTATTAAAAATGATCCGATGAAGCTCATAGAAGTAAGGATTGAGGAATTTCGCCAAGAGCTTACGAGGACGTGTGTTAGGGCTACACAGGTCGTCCTTGAAGCTCTCTAGTGAAATCCCTTATGGAAAGATAAAGGATCTAGCTTCCACAAGCTTTTCCCAAGAATTTGGCTCTTGAAGTTCAAGATATTCAGCTAATTCAAAATCATCAAAAGAGATATCAATACCCGCAACACGTGAATAGAAACGAGTATCATCATGAGTCAAATTGCAATAAAATATTTGTATGGCACTACGACAAATGACCGAATTAGAAGTAACGAGTTCATCAGACAGAGGTCATTAAAGAGTGCATCATATTGTGAGAAAATTATGAAGTTTATGGGGTGTCTCGCAAACACCGGACGTGTCCGAAAATCGCTAAACCATTCATTGGATGCGTCTAGTGATATAAAAATTCGGTCGTCGAAAGTGTTTGGATCACGTGGACGAGAAGGATTGAACAACGGATGGGTTGGTTGTTCAATTGCCGGTGCAACGGGTGGTGCAACGGACGACTCAACGGGAGGAGGAGCATTCGACGAGGACGCACCCTCAGTCCGAAGTCTCTTCCCACGGTTAAGCAATCGTGGAGCCATAACACAATAGATAGATAATAAAGAAATTTGAGATATAGAAAAGAAAGGAGTTATACCTCAATATATTAAAGGATTATGAAAGAGAATTGAAAATCAAGCCTTCTCCTTGAGTTTGGGGAAGAATGGAGCCCAATAGAGGAGAAACTAGGGTTAGGGTTTTGAGAGTTTTGAGTAGGAGAAGTAGAAAAGGTGGTAAGAATGAAGAAGAGGGAAGAGAAACCGAAATAAAGAGGAGGGTTTCTCTTGGTCGGGTCGATTTTTGACCATTGGATCAACAATTAGATCAACGGCTGAGCCTGTTCCCGATTCTGGAACAGGCAGGCCGAATTCGGCCCGAACTCTGTTAAGGGCAGAGTTCGGCCCGAATTCCGGTTCCTGGGGACAGAACTAAAATCAGGCTGAGTTGAGTCAAAAATTGGTTAAGTGAAGATAAAAACCAATATACTACAAGAGTTTGAGAACAAAGAAGGATCCAATAAGTAAATAGATAAGTAGTGAGTTCAAAGCAGTAAAATAAAGTTTGAAAATTCAGTATTTCAGCAAGTGATAAATAAAAATGAACCGTATAATAAACAAGGACTTATATCATAATTCAATATTTTGAAACTGCCATGGGTTAGCTGCAGGGGCCGGATCCCAGCTAGCGGTAGTCCTGAGGACTAGTGCGCCGTGTCGCTTAGGCTTTTACGCCTTGTTGTCAGAAGGACCCTTTCGGCTTGTACCCATAGCAAGTTCATCATAAGAGAATCACAATATATTCGATATTTATGCAGGTTTATTTTTAATTTATAACAGCTTCATCTAAAATTCCAAGTTCACGACAAAGAAAATTGAAGCGCTCTTCGGATAATGGTTTGGTGAAAAAGTCTGCTAACTGATGATCAGTTCAATAAATTCTAAGTTAATCGTGCCATTTTGCTGATGATCACGCAAAAAGTGGTGTCGTATCTCAATGTGCTTCGTACGTGAGTGACAAATGGGGTTCTTAGTAAGATTTATTGCACTAGTGTTGTCACAAAAGATAGGAATATGCATAAAGATAAATCATAGTCTTCAAGGGTTTGCTTCATCCATAGAATTTGTGCACAACAACGCCCAGCTGCTATGTATTCAGCTTCTGTTGTGGATAGTGCGACAGAATTCTGCTTCTTGCTAAACTAAGAGACTAAAGCCTTTCCTAATAAATGACACGTGCCGCTCGTACTTTTACGGTCGACCTTTCATCCGGCGAAGTCAGCATCAGAATAACCAATGAGGTCAAATGATGTTGACTTGGGATACCATAGGCCCACTGTAACCGTACCCTTAAGGTATCGAAAGATGCGCTTAATCGCGGTCATGTGTGATTCCTTAGGATTAGCTTGATATCTAGCACACAGGCAAACACTAAACATTATATCAGGGCGACTAGCAGTAAGATAGAGTAAACTGCCTATCATACCTCGATACTTACGTTGATCTACGGGTTTGCCACTATCATCTGGTTCAAGTTTGGTTGAAGTAGCCATAGGAGTGCTGATTGGTTTGACGTTATCAAGGTCGAATTTCTTCAGCATGTCCTTTGTATACTTCGACTGACAGATGAAGGTTCCATTTGATATTTGTTTGACTTGCAGCCCAAGAAAGTAATTGAGCTCTCCCATCATGCTCATCTCAAACTCGGTCTGCATACACTTGGAAAAATATTGACAAAGGGTTTCATCAGTAGAACCAAAAATAATATCATCCACATATATTTGTACTAACAGAATAGTGTCTTTGAAAGATTTTATGAAAAGTGTGGTGTTAATTTTCCCTTTTGAAAAACCTTTCTCAAGCAAGAAATTGCTTAGCCGTTCATACCAAGCTCTAAGGGCTTGTTTGAGGCCATACAGCGCTTTCTTTAGCTTGAACACATGGTCGGGAAATTTATGATTTTCAAAGCCAGGGGGTTGTTTTACATAAACTTCCTCCTTAATAAAACCATTCAAGAAAGCACTTTTAACATCCATTTGAAATAATTTGAAATTTTGAAAATTTGCAAATGCACAAAGCATCCGAATGGATTCTAATCTAGCAACAGGAGCATACGTCTCATCGTAGTCGATACCTTCCTCTTGGTTGTATCCTTGGGCTACTAGACGAGCTTTGTTGCGTGTGACTGAACCATCTTCATTTACTTTGTTTCTAAAAACCCATTTAGTACCAATAATCGAGTGATTAGCCGGTCTAGGAACAAGTTTCCATACTTGGCTCCTCTCGAATTGGTTGAGTTCCTCTTGCATAGCAGAAGTCCAAAATTCATCATTGAAAGCTTCTAAAATGTTTTTAGGCTCAATTTGTGAAATAAAGGCAGTGCTAGCAATAGAGTCTCTTAATGATGATCTAGTAGTTACTCCTCGTGAAAACTCACCGATTACCAAATTTTCTGGATGTGATGGCTTGAAAGAGAATTTCTTAGGCAAGCTATCCAGAGAATTTGTTTCGGTTGTGGTGTTCATTGGAGTAGACGTTGATGGCTCAACATCATCATCAAGAGTAGCTGCTGCACTGTTATCTTCATCAAAAGTCACATTGGTAGACTCTTCCACAATTAATGAGCGTTTGTTAAAAACTCTATATCCCTTACTCTTAGCAGCATAACCAAGGAAAATACCATCGTTAGCTTTGGCATCAAATTTGCCTAAGTTGTCTTTGGTGTTAAGGATAAAGCATCTACAGCAAAAAAAACTCTAAAATAAGAAACATTTGGGGTTCTCCCGAACCAAAGCTCATAGGGTGTTTTCTTCGTAATAGGACGAATAAGTACCCTATTTAAAATGTGGCATGCTGTACTGACAGCTTCAGCCCAAAAGTATTTCGGAAGTGAAAACTTGTTCAACATGACTCTAGCCATATCGCCAAGAGTCCTATTCTTCCGCTCCACAACACCATTTTGTTGGGAAGTTCTTGGACAAGAAAACTCATGATCAAAACCATTAGAATCACAAAACTTTTCATAATCAGAATTTTCGAATTCGCCTCCATGATCACTTCGGATTCGAGTAATCATGTAACCTTTTTTGTTTTGAACTTTCTTGACAAAAATCTTAAAAACTGAAATAGCATCACTTTTATAAGTAAGAAAGAAAATCCAAGTAAATCTTGAAAAGTAATCAACAATAACAAATGCATAGAGTTTTCCACCAAGACTGGCTACTCTACTAGGGCCAAATAAATCCATATGGAGTAGTTGCAGGGGTCTAGTAGTGCTTACAGAGTTATGGAATGAAAAGATGACTTGGTTGCCTTATTCAACTCACATTCGGCACATACGATGTCCTTTTTGAATGTGATATCGGGCAAGCCTCTAACTAGCTTCTTGGTCGATAGCCTGGATATGGTATCCATATTGGCATGACCATGTAACGCCCCAGTCCCAAAATACGTAGGACCAAGTACGTAGACATGCCAGCTGTATTCATACGAAATACGTAGGCCTCGTATAAATACATAAGCTGTAAAATGTAGTAATCCAAGAGAAACTAATCTCATCCACAATAATAATATAAATATCAACTCGAATATTTATGATACAATCGTTGGGCGGAGACAAAGTCCACTACCAACTATCACAATGAAAGAAATGTACATGAATCGAAAAATGGAAAGACGAACCAAGCGCAATCGTCTTCGGAAGAATGGAGAAGACCACGGCCTTGGCTAGGATACCTGCGAAAAACATAAACACACACCTGGGAAAAAACCAGGTCCTCAGAGGGACGTAACAAGATACATAAAAATAATACCATGATGAACTGTAAATGATACATGATAAAGAAACCACATGCTTCAACACAATGGAACCTAACCATCTAGGTGTAATGCAAGTCGAAAACTATACTGGAACGTATAAGTGGGTAGGAATAAAGCATAGCATCCACTAGAGGCTTTCGCATGAACTAGTATACGTCTCTGACCGTATCTGACGACGTGGTCAGGGCCATGCAATGGATATATCCCCTAGTTCATACTTTGTATCGCTAGCATACCTCCTGACCGTATCTGACGTCGTGGTCAGGGCCGTGCAATGGATATATCCTCTAGCGACACACCCATAACAGGGAAACCAAGAACCCATAACCGGGCAATCTAGAAGGCTTTGGGCTAGCTCATACGTCCCAGTAGTTTTCCTCGCCCATGTATCACACAAGTCATATCCATGTCTTGGCGATCCATATCTCTATGCAAGTCGCTATCTAGACTCCGCTAATCCATAAATGAACCGACACACGAACCGCCCGTATCGGTAGCAAGTCGAATACGTAGGTTCGTGTCGACTCAATGATCCTCACTCATGTGTCGTGTATGAGACGTGTCAACAAGTCAAAGAAGTTATGAAGCATAACTTCAACACACCGGGAAAGTCCGCTACCACATATGGTCCACACACACACACGCACACACACAAACATCGATATACATATCGATGGCACCCAAGTCATACTTGGACATACTCTTACTAATGTAAAAACACTAGCAACATATAAAATATCATCAATCAAATGTAAGTACAAGATGGCAAGGTATCTTGCCTGGTAGGACGCCTGGTGTGCTGTAATGATCCAGGTGGCACGATCTGTGACTCCGGTGCAACAACTGTACAAGGTGACCTCGGATGGTGGCACGGACGGTTCCATTAGGTTCGGGACGGTCAACTTGGTTAGGGTGGATATAACGGTGTGCGAAATTGGAGAGGAAATAGGAATGTCGGGATTGGTCATGGACTGGAAATTAATCGAAGGAAATTGGACCAAATAATACGAATTTAGAACAATTATTTATAAACTTGTAAACTATATTTTGTTACCAAAATATTTTAGATAAATATATACTTGAAATCAAAATAGTTTTTAGGCTAAAACCCTAAATTTATCAAAATAAAGTTTTAGTAGGAACTATATCTTTAATCAAAATATTTTAGATGATTATTTTGGAAATCTAGAAAATTTGTATTGGTCAAAAATATATCTTTTTGTCAAAATAAAAAAATATTTGGGTAAAACCATTTTTATTTTATTTGGAAATAACTAGATACACTATAGATATATACATACTATATTTAAAATATGCAATAATGTTAACAAAATTTATTCTGCTTTCTCAACACATATATCTAATAACACTAATAATATACATTATAAATAATACAAAGTTAATACTACTAATAAATCCTAGTATGTAAAACACATATAAGCGCATTCACAGACTGAGTAATCCTAATAGTAATAATAAATTAATAATAATAATAATAATAATAATAATGACTTAAGTTACCGAGTAAAACACAATAACAGCAACAACAATAAAATAAAATAAAAAAAATAATCAAATAAATAAAAAAAATTATAAATACAATAAATAAATAATAATAAAAAACCCAAAAATATAATTACAGCAGTCAGCCGACTGCTGCTGCTCTCTATTAACACAGAGAAAGGAGAGAGAGAAAGAAAAGAGATCGGGAGGAAGGGTTGAGAAAGAGAGAAGAGCGGGGGGAAAGAGAGAGCGGTGAACGGCGGAGAAGGACAGAAAGAAGGGGGTTTGTGCGGGGAACTGGGGAGGCTGAGCCGGAGGCCGGTGGCGCTAGCGGCGGCGGAGGCGGAGGGTTCGAGAGGGAGAGAGAGGATGGAGGGAGGAGAGAGAGAAGTCGAGAGAGGGGTTTCTCAACGGGGTGCTGCTCCGGCGGAGCGTCGCGGTCTGCGGAGGAGGTCGGAACGAGAGGGGGCTAGGGCTTAGGCGGAGAGGAAGAGATAGGCGGCGGAGATCTCGCCGGGGCTTGGCGGGAGGAATGGGTGAGCGGAGGGGAAGCTCGGGGTGCGGCGAACCGGCGTTGCTCGACCGCGACGGTCGGCGGTGGATGGAGGCGTCGGCGAACCGAGGTAAGGGCGGCGGTGGTTCTCTTCTTCTTCTTTTTCTTTTTTTTTTAAATTGTGTGGTGGTGGCCGGTGGGGGTTCCGGCCGGGGATGGCCATGGTGGCGGTGGTGAGGATTTCTGGGTCTTTGGTGTGTTGGTCGGTGACGAAGGCCACGACAGGGGTGGCCGAATTTGGGTTTTTTCTTTGGGTACGGCTCCGACGACGAGGCCGTGGGGGTGATGATGGTGTGGGTGGCGACGCTACTATCTGGCCTGGCCGGGGGTGTGGTCAAGGCAAGGTGGTCGGGTTCGGCTGTGGATGGCTGGAGTGGGTCGTGGAGACTGGGTTCGGTGATGGCGGGGACGGATTATTGGCTATAGTGGTGATGGCTGGTGTTGGGATTCTCGTGGTGAGGGCAGGGTGGTGACGATGGTATCGGAGCAACCCGTGGTCGCGAATGGCTGGACGACGAGGGTGGTGCTGGCGTCGGGAAGCTGCTGTTAGGATAACAAGGAATTTGTTTAGGGGTAGGGTTAGGATTTGATTGAATATCGTGTCGAAATTGTCGACACGAAAATAATAAATATAAATGTAAGAAGTGTGGAATAAGAGAGTCACCGGGGTCGGACCCGAGGCCGTCACGGCTGACACGGAAGGAATTGGACACAGACGCGATCCACGCACCTAGGCGGAGAAATTTATGGAGTAATTTGTGATGTGAGGAATTTATGGAGGAGTACCTGACTATTTATAGGATGTGGGAATTCCCAATAAGATAAGGATCATGATTTAAATTCCTGATATTAGATAATCCTATAATTTAATTTAATTCAATAAATCCAATCCAAATCAAATCTAATTTAAATCAAATTAAATTTTTGGTTTAAATCAATGGGATAAATCAAATTCTAATTATGGATATCTATTTAAATAAATCCAAAAATCAAATCACGATTTAAATGGCTACAATAACTTCCAAATATATTTTCCAAAATACTATTAATAATAATTTCAAAAATAATAAATATTTTTAAATATCTTTTTGAACAATAAAATATTAATATTAATAAATCTCGAAAATTATATTTTTATTTAAAATAGACTAATAAATAATTACGAAATATATGTATGCAAAAATATTCTTTACATACTTATGCTTTTCTAGTATACAAAAATATTATTTTATATTTAATAATTTTTAGAAATGACGTAAGAATAACAAGTTTAGAAATAATAGCAAAACTAATTATTATATTATTTGAAATTATAAAAACTAGAACAAAATATTTTTCAAAAATATGTACGCTGGTGCCATAGTAGTCGTTCATCTTTATGAGCATATAAGCATCTACCTGCATTGTTAGTATTCCCAGACAAATAGAAAATATAAATGTTATCCTCTCTTACCCCTTCAAAAGCAATGTCTCATGTTGACCTATCATAGATAAGGCATTTGTTTTGTCCAAAGTTAATGTCATAACCATGGTCAGCAAGATGACTGATGCTGAGCAAGTTATGCTTTAACTCGGTCACTAGGCAGACATCCTTTATTACAGAAGAGGGAGGATAGCCAATAATACCATTACCTATAATATAACCTTTTAGGTTATTACCGAAGGATACATATCCTTCTCTCTTCATCGATAGTGATACGAAAAGATGTGCGTCTCCCGTCATATGCCGCGAGCATCCACTATCGAGAATCCACTTACTCTTAGTTGAGGAGGGAAGGTCCACCTACATCAAGAGTAGATGTGACCTTTGGTACCCAAGTTTTTGAGGGTCCTGAAGAGTTAGTTTTTGGAAACCATGCATATATCTTTCTATCTACTAATCTTCTAATTCTACATTGTGGTGAGATGTGTCCATGTAAACCACAATAAGTACATGTAGCATTCCTATTTACATTAGGAGCATGCTGATGATGTCTATAAGCAGAATATTGAAGATATGTAGATTCAGCATGGTGATGATGACTATGTGAAGTGGCATGGTAATATTGTTGATATGGTGTGGCATGATGATGTTGTCTATATGGTATGGCATGATGAGATTGTCTATATGGCATGGCATGATGAGATTGTCTATATGTGGAGTGATGTTGATTGTGTCTTTGTGCAACATGGTGATGACTGTATCTATGTGTAGCATAATGTTTATGTGACATATGATGATTATTTCTACGTGCATGTGGTTTGTGAAAGTATGTGTACATGTAAGCATGATTGTGAGTAGCATGAGGATGACGTGGTTGACTAGTATGAGTTGTGTCATGCTTTGTGTGTGTCTCATGTGATTGGGTTTGAGCAACCTGTTTTCCTAATTTAGTCTCTAGTTTCTTAGAGACAGCTTGCAATTCAGTAATCTTAGCATTCAAACCATGCATCTTAGTAATACTAATCTTGTGTCTGCTCTTTTCTTCTGCAAGCTCCGTGTTTAGTGTTGTGATTTCTAGTGTTTGTTGCTCAATACGTGCCTCGGCATCATGTAAGCTTATTTTAAGCTTAGATACCTCATCAGTGACATCCGTGGGTGTAGTGTCTCTAATATTATCAAGTAATAGAGAAAGTCTTTGTATTTCGACTTCATGACTTTTGATTTTGTCCTTGGCTTGTTTGTATTTACCAATGACCTTTTTATGGTCACTAAGTAAATTGGTGAAAGCATCGCCAAGTTCATCAAAAGTGAAGTCGTCAAGAGTTTCGTTTGATAGCTTGTCGGACGTCGCCATTAAGCACACATTAGCCGTATCTTGAGGAGAGTTCTTTTCTTTCTCGGAGTCACTAGCTTCACTTTCATGTCAAATGCTTGTGTTGGCATATTTCTTTGAGAAGGTCTTCTTGTGTGGCTTCTCATAGCGGTTGCTTTTCTTTAAGAATGGACAGTCTTTTCGGACATGTCCCGTCTTCTTGCAACCATAGCAAGTAGGCTCTTCTTCTTCATCTTCTTGTGGTTCCTTCTTTCTTCGATTGAAGCGAAGGAATTTCTTGAAGTTGCGAACCATGAGGGCTTGATCATCATCTTCTGAGTTGTCGTCATCCATCTCTTCAGGATCAGCCCTCCGTCGGTGAGCTTTGAGTGCGATCTCCTTAGCCTTATGAGCAGGCTCTTCGAAGTCCTTGAGGTCAAGCTCATGAGTCATTAGCTTTCCCATCAAGGTCTCCATAGACATGGTTGCGAGATCGTTTCCTTCTATGATGGCTGTCACCTTAGGGTTCCAAACTTTTGGTAGCCCCCTAAGTAGCTTGCGAATCTTCTCGTAATTTGAATATTGCTTCCCAAGCGAAGACATGGGGTTGATGATGTCGAGGAATCTTGTGAACATTTGCGTGATCGTCTCGTTTGGCTTCATCTTGAAAGCCTCGTATTCTTGAGTGAGACGGCTTATCTTTGATTCCTTTACTTGGGTGGTTCTTTCATGCGTCACTTCTAGAAGCTTCCATACTTCGTGGGATGTGGTGCATGTGGATACTCTGTTGAACTCATTCCTGTCTATAGTACAGAATAAAGCATTAATAGCTCTCGCGTCTAGACTTTCCTGTTTCTTCTCCTCGTCAGAATATTTGTCATGTGATTTCTCAACGAGATCGCCATTGACAACTATTCTGGCGGGCTTTTTGTAACCGTCAGTGACGATAGTCCACAGGTCAAAGTCTAGCGACTTGAGATAAAAACTCATCATTGTTTTCCAATACATGTAGTTAGTTTCATCAAATAGGGGAGGCCTATGAGTGGACTGTCCTTCACCGTGATTGGAAATCAAGGATTGTGTGGTTGCCATGGATCAGCTCTAGGATGTAAATCCTTGTAAAGAGAACAGAGCTCTGATACCAATTGAAGAACAGATGGCAACTCTAGAGGGGGGTGAATAGAGTTATAGCAATAATAACCAATTAAAAATTCAACTCTTTCACGATCTAAAAATAATCAGAGTAAATGCGAAAAATAAATAAGGAGCAAGAGAGCATACGCAAACACAGCCGATTTTAACCTGGTTTCCCTCGTGGAGGACTAGTCCAGGCCTGAGAACTCTAGCTCAGGATTAAATCCACTATTTGTGAAATAGTAGTTACACCCCGTGTCTTTACTTCAGAAGAGCACGTCAACTTCTTTACAATGGATCGCAGTGGCGATGCTTGGAATTTTTCAAGCGACTTCTTGAACTCTTGCACAAGACTCCTAACTGAGAGATGCTGAGCACTCGAGACTTAGAAAACTTGTGGCTAGTAGATGAGAAGGATATGGCTTATATTGAGCTTAGGAGAGAAGAGATGAGAAGATTGGATGATTGAAAATGAGAGAATTCTTGGCCTATTTATAGGTTTTTAACAGGCAGAATTCGGCCAGAATTCTGGTAGGAATTTTCAAAAATTTGGCCGTTGGACAACTAGCAACCAGCCAACCCTAAAAATTAGGGTGCTGAATTTTAGGGGACAGAGTTCGGCCAGAACTCTGTGTGGAGGCAGAGTTCGGCCAGAACTTTGTCTCCAGAGCACAGAACTGGTCCAAGGGTGAAATGGGCTAAGTTTGGATGTGGAGCTTTATGGGCTTTGGATAGGTTGTGGGTTGAGTCTCAAGAGCCTAGCATAACTCAGCTTACAATCATTCTAGACTCAATAAAATATAAAAGTACAGACGCAAAAATGACTGGTATTTGCACAACTGAGCTGTCGTCTGGCTTGAGCAGAATAAAGTCGTCGTGTGTCTTATTGAATTATCACAAGTATTATTTAGTCAATGTTACCAATATTTGGTTGACTGTGACTTTGTGTCAACACCCTCCACCCGTCTTTGTGTATATTCCACTAAAGACCCACAATCCATATCTCTGGCATAGTTTATAGACAGCGGTACGCCTCCAGATACTTCACTGGCAATTCTCCCTTCTCCACGCCCAATATCGCTGTACGTTTCTCTTTGAGAGTGCAGTGAGTGTTAAAGAACACCTTACTCTTATCTTTGTTTAGATGTAGGCCTAAGACCCGACCAAAATCCTCCATGATATCCGTGATTGCCCGAAGTCCAGCCATATAGGGCTGCAAGAAGACTAGCAGATCATCAGCATAAATGAGATGAGATATGTGACGTTGAATCTTAAGTACAGGGGGACAATCTTTTTTTGTCGCATTGTTATCTCCATCTAGCAAGTGAAAGCGAATGCCGCCGGAAACTAGGCCAATGTTTAAACTGTGGTTCGGATCAGCATCAGTTGCGAGATTGCCCAAGACGCCGACTTGTAGCACCAGGAGGGCAAGCTTTTGCCATGAACATGGAGGATGAGCCGGCACTACAAGAAGGAGCTGACGGAAGTACATAATAGATCATAGTAATAGTACCATTGTTAGTCCTATATTAGATTTTGTGAACTTGAAAATATTCTAGTAGCAGAAAGTTTTGACTATTCATTACGGGATATCATAGCTCTATTTGAATTTCGAGGACGAAATTATTTTAAGGTGGGTAGGTTTGTGAGCCCTTGATCCGAAATCCCTAAATTAATTTTTATTTACTTTTATTTATTAAACATTGATGATTAGTGATTATTGCATTTTTTTATATTAAATAATCTGTTATCTATGTAATACATACTTATTAGCATTTTGTAAAAAAGAGAATGAAACTAGGGGCTTCTTGCAAATACTCATTACTAATAAGGACCCTGATATAATTTTGTAAATTCAAATCCACCTGACGACCCATTACTCAGTTCCAAATTCAAATTTTCCAAGAGATAAAACCAAATCCGATCCTTAAAACCAATCCCTATCAATTCCTTCCTCTGTTTCAATCCAACTCTTAATGTATTTATAGGAGAACTACAACCGATCCTAAGCCCTGGAAAACCCTAAATCCTTTCGCTCCTTTCCAATTCGTGAAGTGCTGTCGAGAGGTTTTCTAGCAGATTTTTCAAATTCCTCAATCAGGTAATCACCTCCCTTTCACCTACCATATTTTATGATGTTATCATGAAGGAAGTATTTGTGTTAATTCCTAAGAAGAAACATGTAAGAGTCCTTGTACTCATGATTGGAAGCCTAGTAGAAGTTTATAGGGATATAAGTTCACAATATACATTACTAGGAGTATCGAGATACCAACAGGGTATCAGGAATACCTATCCTATGTACAGAGCCATGCCAATACCAAGGTACATAACTATACTTTCATAAGCCAGCCTGTGTCTCCCTCAGGATTTCCAATGAGACTAGATGCTCTCCTAATGGTTGTTATCTATCTGTGTGAAACAACAGTAAATTACATGTTCGTGGGTGTGAGACGTCAATCTCATATGAACAGCTTTTAACAAGAGTCAACAAAATAGGATGAGCATTTATAAATTGGAAACAAAGGGTTTCAAACCAAATATGTGTTGTGTTGAGAGCAGCAACAGCTGCAACCACAACAGATGTGGGCTTGTCCAGAGATGTGTACATCAATAAGCCATAGACCAAAGCCAGTAGAGGTGGGTTCGAAACCAATGGTACTGCTGTAGGTCAGAGGTTACATTGGGAGTAAATATATGGAAGTTTCATGGGTACTCTGTATCCTGTTTGCTTTTGTTTCATTATTCGACTCACAGTAATCACTAATAGGAAGTAGAAGACGTAGGTGGTGGTTCAGACCCGCTGATCTACACAGATCAATGATATGTGTTCAAATCTGGGTATCATGAACATGGGTATTAGCAGACATATTGATACGCCTAGTGCATATCATGTCACAGTGTAAAATGGATAGAATACATGATAGTGATCCCCAATAAGGATGTAAACTTATTGATTAAAAACCAATTCAATAACACCTGACACCATGGGCCATCATGACATTATTGCCACTGCCTTGTATCATTACCCATTCCCTGTATATAGATGTAACTTTGGTTTTCCAGTATGGTGTCCATCTGGAACAGAGTATAGGTGGTATTAGCAGGGAGTAGTGTCAAGAGGGAATAGGCTAAGATTTGGGCAGCAATGAAGTTTGATGAAGAAATTGAAAGTTTCAGTTCCGCTACAATTATGGTTTGAACCTGTGATCATCGATGAAAGAAACAATCCTGATTATGTTCCAGAATATAGTAAGTGAAGTGGTTTCTAAGTGTGCCACAATTCCATGCAATTATGTCCAGCATATTTAACAGAAAACAGATTAGACATTCTTGCTATTCTTTATTGATTGGCAATGGCAACTAATAAGTGTCCTCGTATCTGTTGGGAACAGAGTGCGGAGCGTAGTGAAATAATAAGAATTGTTCCTGACTGGAAGTATGTTGTAAGGACTAAAGTAAATCAAAGAATCTTGCAATGCACAACCAATGGACAATGTATAGACATCCATATCAGAGATTAGCATTGTCCTGTATAGTCCTGTCCTCATTTAGCCACTGCCTGCATGTCTTCCTTACCTGGGAATGCATCCCAAACATATCAGACCCTTGGAGTTGTCCTACATGTTCAGTAAGATCAGATCTTGATTGTGCTGCCACTGAGAAATAGTGGTTCAGTCAAGAAATATCTAATGACAAGTCCTTGTACCAAGAAACTTGGTCAATTCAGAGTATTGGGCAGTCAACATAACCATTCCCTAACTACCCACCTTATGATATGAATCAATAGCAAGTGGGTATGTAATGTTCAGATATGAACATTGTTCAAATCATGGACCATGTACAGACTTGTCCCTTTGCCTTCTCTACCATTGAGTATCAGTTATTATCTAGGATTTGGTTCAGTCAATGAGTTAATGTTAGGGTAAATGAGAGTATCAAGAGTGAGCCAAATCAATGAGCGTTAGTAGGTATCAGAGTTAGAATCAGTAGGGTAATAGTCAACATGTGAACTGTATTTAGTTCTCTGGACTCCTGCTATGTTAATTCAGGTGTGTTGCACATCATATGTTACATGTTCAGACCCAAGCCTTGTGATCAGCTATGTCTTCACCATGGTTCAGATTTCATGTACCAGTGAATGTCGTGAGAAGAGGGAGATCCTTTTGTTTTAAAATTAATTTGGGACTATTCATTATGGCTTGGCTATCTGTCTTCTTGATGCAATATTTATTACATACTTTAAGTAACAAAGCAAGTATTGTTTTACTAGGATCCAGGATATTTAGTCATTTAGGCTAAAAGCTTGTATAGGACGAGCTTTGATTTTGTGGAGGTAACATCTTGTTAGAACTTTTGTTTTCATTTCAGCAATCTCAAAATGTATGAGCACTACTATAGTGGACACATATGTAACCAAGAATTTAGCCAGCATCCAATACATGTCTGCGCTTTCAACATAACACAGCAAAGGCACATCCCAGATTGTTAGAGTGCGTGCTTCGTAGGGACCTAGATGAACGAAGAGAGTTGGAATCCTTTGGCTATAGATTTATTTGAAGATCATAAATAGTTGCTTTCCAGCACTAATTTAGAATGATGCCTTTGAACTTTGAAGAGAGAATTCAGTACAGGTGGGTTTCTGGCATTGCCTTGCACAGTCCATGTGCAGGTCAGGAAGCATCCAAGGGAAGGAGGTGTCAGGATATCAGGGGTGAATGGTAAAGGAGTACTCGAGTAGGTGACCTGAGAACAAAATGGTCAGGGCACATCTATAGGCACACTGGTATATGTTGAGAATCAATAAGGGACTTTTAGTCCCACATCGGAATTTGTAGTATGTAGAGGAGCTAGACTCCCTATAAGTAGTGAAGTAGTCCATCAATAAAATCATCCCAACTATTATTTTCTACATGGTATCAGAGCCATAACTCTCTCTCTCTCCACACAAAAAAAAAAAAAAAAAAAATTTTTTTTTTTAGCCCCCCTCCCGGAGCAGCCCCCCCCCCCGACCCCCTTCCCCCCCCCCCCCCTGAGCAGCCCCCCCGACCCCCCTTCCCCCCCCCCCCTGAGCAGCCCCCCCGACCTGCGCCCCCCCCCCGACCCCCCCGCCCGCTGACCCGCGCCCCCCCCCCCCCCCGCTGACCCGTCGGCCCCCCTTTCCCCCCTCCAGCGCCGCCCCCCCGCCCCCCCCCCCCCCCCAACCCGCCCCTTTACTGCTGCTACAGCACCCTTTTTAGGGTTTTCTTTTGCTGTTTCCAAAAAAAAAAAAAACAGATTTCTTCTCTTTAGAAGATCTCTGTAGTTGCCTCGAGAATCAGAGTTACTTCTCTTTAGAAGATCTCTGTAGTTGCCTTCGAGAATTAGTACCTTCTTTTTAGAAGCTCTGCTACGAATACGAAATCTCTTTAGATCTTCGTATCTCAGAAACGTTGTCTTTACAATCGTTTCTGCACGGCTGGTATACCTCTGGTTTGTCTCATGCAAGGAGGCACAACTATGTTGATTATCCTTGAGCCGTCCGAACACGTTATCATGACGCGGTTCTAGTTGGTCGTATAACCTACGACATATCAGTGAGGGATCTCGTTTTGTTGTTTCCCCCCCGGTAGCTGACTAAGACGAAGACGACTCCACAGAAGACGACTCCGGAAACAACAACACCTCACTGATTGCAGTTGCAGAAGTCATGGATTACATCTATGAGAAGTTGACAGCAGCAGAAATGAAGGCCCTGGTCGAGGATCTCCTGACCAAGAGATTACCGGAGGCGACCCCACGCGTGACCCATACTGATGTGGATCCGTCACCGTACAAAATGGAAAAGTTGGACAAGCTGGAGACGAAGTTGGAAGGCACGACCAACTACTTGAAATGGTCGCGGCAGGCGATGCGGACGCTGAAGGGACGTGGCTTGTTGGTTATGTCGATAGCACCACCAAGGCCCCTGTCGATCACTCCTCGAAGGAGTTTGCTGTATGGGACATTGTCAACAATGTTGTGGCTGGTTGGTTGACAGCCTCTTTGACCGACCAAGTGTCGGGTAACGTTGAAGCAATGGAGGGAGCTACTGATATCTGGAGAACGTTGAAAGACATGTACTCCGGTTCGGGAAACCACATGCGAGTCTTCCAACTGCAGGATGAGCTCGATAGGGTATTCCAAGACGATCGTACTATCTCTGAGTACGCTGCCTTGTTGAAGAAGTACTGGTCTGATCTTGACCATTATGATCCTCTTGGCATGGAAGATGCTCAGGTTGAGCCGACTTTTGCAAAATTTTTCCAGAAATTTCTGGATTATATCTCACGGCAACGGATGATGAAGTTTTTGAAGGGGCTCAACCCAGCGTTTGAGCAACGACGGAATGTACTTCTCGCACAACCGACGCTGCCGACATTAGAAGACGCCATAGCTGCCATGGCACAAGAAGAAGCACGGTTGAAGCTGATGCCTACCAAGGGTCTCTCCCAGGGGGAGCAGGCCGGAGTTGACACATCTGCTCTTGCCACTTTCACACAGCCTCCTTCTACGGGAGGCGTTTGCCACAACTGTGGTGACACGGGGCATTACATCCGCTTTTGCCCAAAACCGACACGGACTCCCTCGAATGGACGGGGTCGTGGTCGCGGTGGACGACAAGGTGGTCGAGACAGCTACGGTGGTGGAAGGGGCAGTTACTCTGGAGGCAATAAGGCGCATCTGGCGGATGAAGGTGGGGACAATCAGCTGGCGGACATCACTCCTTTTGAGAGGGAAGTTCTCGAGAAGATGCGCGACTCAAAGCTTGGTTCTGGTGAAAGACAAGTCATTCCTGGGGCGCCGTCCGCTACAGGAGATTACTGCACTTACTTCTCCCAAACCAGTGCCGGTGTACCTCCGCGTGCTCTTGCATATGTCTCTCAGCCAGCTTGGATTATGGACTCTAGGGCATCTTGCCATGTCACGGGGTCCCGAGGAGAGTTCCGGGAATACTCTACTCTAACGCCGCCAGAAAGCATTCAGACTGCTGATGGTACCTACAGGCCGATTACGGGTAAAGGCACTGTTGATTGCACTCCTTCCATCACTCTATCTAATGTCTTACATGCTCCTTCCTTTCCTGTCAATCTTATTTCCATTAGCGCCATTATCCTTGATCTAAATTGTATTGTTTCCTTTGATATTCCTAAGGTAACTTTTCAGAAGAAGGAAACGGGGAGACGACTAGGCACTGGCACATGGCATAAGGGTCTATGGTACTTGGACAGGACCGGTCTGGATAGAGCACTGGCATCTTTGGTTGCAGACGCCCAACCGGAAGTCCCAAGTCGAAGTGTCGAAGCCGAGCTGCTCCTCCAACATCGGCGTGTAGGGCATTCTTCTTTTCCCGTTATTGGTCGATTGTATCCGTCATTATATCAAAAAGCAAATAAAGAGTTGTTAGTTTGTGATTCTTGTGAGTTGGAGAAACATACCAGAAGCTCTTATGTGCATTCTGGGCATCGATGTTCTGCTGTTTTTGATATGATTCATTCCGATGTGTGGGGCCCTTGTCCTACAAACGGTGTTAACGGTTATAGATGGTTTGTTACTTTTATTGACTGCTCTACCCGCGTAACGTGGGTCTACCTGCTGACGAATAAAAGTGATGTTTTCGAGGCATTTTAAAGCTTCTATCAACGGGTGCGGACGCAGTATAATGCTCGTGTTAAGTGTTTCCGGTCGGATAATGGGACGGAATATACCCATAAGAGGTTTGCTGCGTATTTATCCTCTCATGGTATACTGCATCAAACCTCTTGTGCTTATACACCAGCTCAAAATGGTGTTGCCGAGCGAAAGAATAGGCACCTGCTGGAGGTGGCTCGGACAATGATGCTGGCTATGAATGTCCCTACATTTTTGTGGGGGCAGGCTGTCTTGACAGCCTCTTATCTCATCAACAGGATGCCCTCTCAATTACTGGACTGGAAGACCCCTTTGGAAATACTCACGGGGACAACTGCGTACACCGTTCCTCCGAAAATATTTGGTTGCGTATGCTTCGTCCACGATAACAGGCCTGGTGTTGATAAGCTGGATCCTCGAGCACTTAAGTGTGTCTTTGTTGGGTACACCGGGACACAGAAGGGTTACGTATGCTGGAGCCCGGTTGAACGGAAGCTGTTTGTAAGCATGGACGTTACATTCAGAGAGCTGGAACCTTATTATGGTTCGGACGAAGGTTCTGCGTTTGGGAACACGCCTCACACAGCGGGTGTTAGACGTGAGGGGGAGGTAGTACGCCCAAACGTCGTTGTCGGGTCGGTACCTTGTCCTGTCGTGACAAACTGGCAGAAAGGGGGAGACAGCATCACTGATACTGATACGGAGGATGAAGAAGACAATACGTATATTACGCAGGGGAGAAGCAGACAAGGGAAAAGGAGCTCCAAGTTTACAGAAGAAGACATCAGACATCCAGTACTGTGCCGTGCCCTGTGCCAAATGTGCCAAGTCTCTCGTCTACTCCTGTCCCAACTCCTGAAGATGTTACTCCCGTACCGGATCACTCGGATTCGGAAGCGGGTCTCTCCGACTTAGATGGTATGCTTTCTCCACCACCCATTGCTCCCTTAAGGAGGTCTTCTCGCATTAATGCGGGAAAGGCTCCTATTCGTTTTCAAGATTATGAACATGATATCGCCAACTACTTGTCTTATTCTAATATCTCTCCGACTTATCAAGCCTTCCTCACTTCGTTAGACTCCACTTCTTTACCTAAGAATTGGCAGGAAGCAAAGAAGGACCCAAGATGGAAAGCTGCAATGATGGAAGAACTTGGGGCACTAGAGAAAAATAAGACATGGGAGCTGGTACCATTACCTGAAGGGAAGAAAGCTGTGGGATGCAAATGGGTGTACACAGTGAAGGAAACACCAGAAGGAAAAGTTGAGCGGTACAAGGCGAGACTGGTTGCAAAAGGCTATATCCAGACATATGGCATCGACTATGATGAGACTTTTGCCCCAGTAGCGAAGATGAGTACCGTAAGAACGCTGGTCTCCATTGCAGCAAACTATGGGTGGAAGCTACACCAGTTAGACGTAAAGAACACATTTCTTCATGGAGACCTACAAGAAGAAGTTTACATGGAGACTCCTCCGGGGTGCTACTCTGTGTCAGATTCAGGTGAAGGAACGTCACATGGAAAAGTGTGCAAACTGAAGAAGTCGCTGTACGGGCTGAAGCAATCTCCTCGAGCCTGGTTTGACAGATTCAGAAAGGCTGTCACTGGCATAGGGTACCATCAGACAAATGCAGATCACACAGTCTTCCTCCAGCATGCAAGAGGCCACATAACTATACTTGCTGTATATGTGGATGATATAGTAATCACAGGTGATGATGCTGATGAGATCACTAAGCTGAAGACGAAACTCGCCAAAGAGTTTGAGGTGAAGGACCTGGGAGAGATGAGATACTTTTTGGGTATCGAGGTGTGTAATGGTGAACAAGGAATTGTTCTCTCACAAAGGAAATATGCACTAGATCTGCTGAAGGAGACAGGAATGCTGGGATGCCGAGCAGCAGTCACTCCAATTGACCAGAAGTGCAAGATGGGAGCAGAAGCAGGAGAGCCTGTTGATCGCGAAAGGTATCAAAGGCTAGTAGGCAGACTGATTTATCTAGGGCATACTCGCCCTGATATCTCATTTGCAGTAAGTGTTGTAAGCCGCTATATGCATGATCCAAGAATGGGTCATATGGATGCAGTATTTCAGATCCTAAGATATCTGAAAGGGACGTCGGGAAAAGGACTGTAGTTCAAGAAGAATGGATGCACAGATGTTGAGGGATACTGCGATGCAGACTGGGCAAGCTGTATAGACGACAGAAGGTCTACCACAGGGTACTGTGTTTTTGTAGAAGGAAACCTGGTTTCATGGAGAAGCAAGAAACAGTCAGTGGTAGCACGGTCGACAGCTGAAGCAGAATACAGAGCAATGGCTCTAGGAGTATCAGAATTGCTATGGGTAAAGGCGCTGCTGACAGAGTTGAAGCTAGACAAGGGGACACCATTGCACCTTCGGAGCGATTGTCAAGCTGCGATAAGTATAGCGAACAATCCGGTTCAGCACGACAGAACGAAGCACATCGAGATCGATCGATTCTTCATCAAGGAAAAGCTGGAACAAGGGATACTGAAGATTGACTATGTTCGCTCAGAAGAACAAGTGGCAGACTGTCTGACTAAGGGTCTTAGTTCATTGAGTCTGTCAAAGCTATGTAACAAGATGGGGATGATTAATATCTATCGCCCATCTTGAGGGGGAGTGTTGAGAATCAATAAGGGACTTTTAGTCCCACATTGGAATTTGTAGTATGTAGAGGAGCTAGACTCCCTATAAGTAGTGAAGTAGTCCATCAATAAAATCATCCCAACTATTATTTTCTACAGTATATCAGTTATGTACATCATATTTTAGTTGCACAGGGGAAAGGGTGTCAAATCCTGGACTGGTGTGTGTGTTCTAGTGGTGGATAGGAAGTATCAGTATCATGTAAAAAATAGACAGGGTTCGTAAGAGGTGTGAGGGACAGGAGCAGATGTGGATAAAGAAACAACAAAAATGCTTTGTATTGGATAGCAACCCACATGTGCAGTTGTAGCTAATAATGGGGTATCACCTAGTAGTCATGTTCCATATTAATTTACACATATCTAAATTCCTCATTGCATCGAGTTGGCTGATATGTAAGGTTACATCTTATACCCAAAACTGGTATGTTAGTTACCAAGCATTGCACCATTGAGTCGATTACATGGGTGGTGTCAGAAACACGAGCTCACAGGGACACAGATAGTATGTCGCACCTATGAATCAGAGTTTAGGTTATAGTAGTAAACAGAGAGTGTACCACAAGAAGTATAAAGGGTATCTTAAATTCAAGATGCAAGCCAGGTAAGCAGAATAGTTGTACCAGAGCCTGGTTGTACGATTCTGTAAGCTGATATGAAATAGGTGTGATACCCCAGAAAGAGGGATAGTATGGATAATTTCATTAAGGCCAAAATTCCTTACTATAATAGGATATAGGTTGTATTTCCTTTTGGTGGTAGTACTATTTTCCAGGGCATTTTGCTGGTCTGGTAACAACTCTTGCTAGTATTTGAGCCAATATTAGCTGCATAATCAAATAATTGAAGAAGTTCTAGAGAATGATATATTTTGTGCTGTAATTTGGTAGTTGTGAGATAGGAACCCAATTGTAACTCATAAAACAGATATGTATTGGATAGGCTAATGGTTGTCAAGGCTTGAGTAAGGTTTCCCAAACTTCATTATGGAAAATAAGGTGAAAGGATTGTGGCTATGGGAATTGATATTATTTGGAGTTATCTATCATGAATAAAGTCAAATTAAAGGGTTGGTGCTTAGATGCTTAAGTAGTAGGACTAGAATTGACCTATGGATGACCCTTTGACTAGTGTTGACCCAAAGGACTTCTTTAACCTTGAGTTGATAATTGACCTAGAGTCTTAATTACCAAATAGATAGGCTCATTTGTACTCTCTAAACTGTAATTTTGATGCTATTAATTTATAAACAGGTTTATTGGGTTTGACTCGGCACTTGAACCATAACCGCAGCTCAGGACCACAGGCAAGTATACCTTGCCAACTTGTATAATACAATTTATATGCATGTTCACCTCCTCGCTGCTATTCTTTTTCTTACCTTCGTGATTGCTCTATTCCATGTATTGTACACTCATCCTATCATGGTTTTATTTCACATGTTTCTAGTTTCTTGTTCCTTTTCTGTTATGATATTTTCTACCTGTTACACTGACATGACTTGAGTAGGACTTGACTTTGACATTCTATAGATTGTGAGTACTTACCTTGACTACGGTCTATAGGATTTTATACTAGGATTGGCTACTGTCTTGGTTGTGAGTACTTGCCTTGACTACGATTGAGACATTATAGATTGTGAGTACTTGCCTTGACTGCAGTTTATAGCCAGCCATTTCTAGTATGGCATGCCAGTGTCTTAGGAACCTTGCGTTTAGATCTTGTGTCTTAGTTCATTTTGTCTCGTTGGATATTCTTGATTGTTCCTTACTTCTTGGTATATTTGTACTGTTACCTGTTGGCTTGTATATTATGTATCTTGCTAGTCCTCTGAGGACCTGATGATCTCTTCAGGTTTAGCCGAGTATTGAGCTAGGTGCACACGAGCAGTTGGAGCTAGCATTGGACCACGGTGCCACTACAGCTGAGGGTACTTTGACAGTTTGGACTCAGTTATTTCATTTCATTGTTTCTATGTTATTATCGTCTATTTGTAGTGGATTTGTGTCCACCGGACGTAACTGGAAATTCTTGATAAACTGGATACTCTATTTATATATTCATTCAATATTCAGTTTCATTTGTGGATTGTATCATATATTGTGGATGAGATCTAGATTGCCTCTGTGACTTGGTTATATTCTAAACAGCGTTCTACCGCCGATACTGCGGCGTAGGCTGGACTTGGACACGTCTCGTATCCGAAAATTGGGTGCGGGTCGTGACATTGTAAATTTCTAAATTACTTTGTGGAAATAGGACCTATTATTTTTTTGGTCTTGTATGGCAAGTTTGGTCCGATTCTGAGACAATTGACTGGATCGTCGTTTTGCGGGCCCCACGATCTGACTCAACGGATGATTTTGTGCACGATCCGTCGGAATCCCACTTTGGACATACCGTTGGGTTTGTATCATCAAAACGAATTTGTAGATATGTAGTTTGAAAACTTTAGAGACCATAAACTTTGGCACACTTTTCGGTGCAAAGCAGGTCCAATAACGGACATCGTTTTGGCCCAAAATAACTGTTTTGCCCCTGTGTCCAGAATTTGGCTTATGGATAGGCTATCTTAGCTAATTTGACTAATTTAAACATGTTGGTAACATCTATTTCAGCTTTCGGAGATAGTTTTGAGATTTGGACTTTATGGCTTACAGTTGATGGTATATTGTTGGTTCTTCGTGCTACCACCAAGCAAGTATACCTTGCCAAACATATGCAGTATTTATATTATTTTCTTTCTATTGTACTTCTTTCATATGGTTACTTATTTCTCATATTGTGATTGGTTTGTCATCGACTGTTTTACTTGTTTCTAGATTTACGTGCACGTATAGGATATTCGATATTGTTTGTCTATTGGTTTTCTTTATGTTATCGTATCTTGTGATAGAGTTGCCAGTTCTACACCTTGTTCTTGACTTGAACATTCTTGACTGAGAGTATCTTATATTGTACTACAGTTGAGACATACATAGATTGAGAGTATCTTACATTGTACTACGACCTATAGCAGATTCTTTGATCTTGATATCGATTGATTGACTTGACTTGTGACATACTATATATTGGGAGTATCTTGCATTGTACTACGATTTATAGGAGTCTACTTGACCCTGTATTCCTTTAGGAAAGGAGATCGATACTAGAATTAGCTATTCTCGACTGGTAGTTTCTTGTATTGTCCTACAGTCGAAACCTACTATAGATTAGAGTATCTTGTATTGTACTACAAGCTATAGGGGTTAATCGTTTGATTGATAGCCAAGTCTAGTATTACATTTCTATATGGCTTGTCGTGTCTTAGATGTCCTTCTTGCATCGTCCTTATCTTCCATACGTGTTATTTACTGTTATATTAGTAGGCATATTTTATGTATCTTGCTAGTCCTCTGAGGACCTGATGAACTCTTCAGGTAGCTGATTGCACGGAGTCAGTTAGCTGAGCATGTGGTAGTCGATTACATCTGCATGATTCAAGTATTTTGCTAGTGATATTGCTTTATTATCTTCTTATGCTCTTATGATATATCCTATTTGTTAGCCTAGTTTATAGACTCATGTTATTCTTGGAGTCTAATCAGACATATATGCTAGTGGAGTGCAGACCAAGAACCATACTTGTTCATTCTTGATTTATACACATCTCGTGGATTGAGATGTAGTTTAGATTACCATATTAGACATGATACCATGCTCTTGACAACTTATACGTATTCGAGTTGGGCTGGAGTCCGCTTGATATGTAGCTGGCTTGCTCACGTACTTGCATCCCAAAAAACGGGTGCGGGTCGTGACAGTTCCCTACAGTAACTGTCCATCATATATTAGGAGAGATGTCACTGACGACTTAAATCTTTCCGCATAGGTCAAACAACAGACTATAATACAAGAATGGACTAAGCCTTGAATTTTGCATTACAGTTGAAATTCTTTCCACTCACATAATGTAGTTACATGTGCTTCCGGCTACACATTAAAGGCCCTGTACCATCCCGATTTTAGTGTATAATTTTGGGCGTCTACAAGTTTAACCTCAAGAGACGGCCTGATATCACTTTGTCCATATATTATAGGTGAGTTCTTTATTAAAGAGACATGGCATAAAGCGCTTTACGCTTCCTTTGTGGTGCTACGCCGCTATGACATGGCCTAAAGTCGAAGCATTACCCCTACCGGGAACCTCATCATAGTGTCATACTACTGTAGCATTAGGTCACTGCCTCTTTGTAGTGTCATAATACCCAACATGAAGCCTTAGGCTCCCTTGCGGTGTTACGCCGCAACGACATAGCTTGCAAGGCCGAGGTTTTATCCCTAACCGGGTACCTCCTCATGGTGTCGTTCCACTGTAACATGAGGAACTTCTCCCCTTTGTAGTGCTGACTACACCCCTCTTTATTTCAATATAAAGCATTAGGCTACCTGTCTATTTGCGGTGCTACGCCGCTGTGACTTGGCTCGTAAAGCCGAAGCATTACCCCTTTCAGGAACCTCATGGTGGAGTCATCCCACAGTAGCATGGAGTTTCACTCCTTGTAGTACTGCGTTACCGTGCTTCCTGTAAAGCACACCAGGCATTCACTCTGTCTGAGAACTCATTAAGGCTTTTAAGCCAACCTTCCCATAGGATCCATTTTTTGCAGAAAATAATAGTAGACAACAGAGATTGTAGGTCCGTAACCTCTCCATGCCCAATAGGACATGTACCCACCGTTTCTGATATTCTTCCGATTGATGGTCCTCCCTTGAACCAAAACATAGATGCTTAGTAGATTTCTCTTTTGAACTAATAGCATAAAACTTTATGGTAGGATTACAATAATACAATATCAGAATGCCTTCAAGCCCATTTTACTTACTGTGTCATCGACCAGTTAGCGCTTGAGGCCCTTGGTGAACGGATCCGCCAAGTTTTTCTGACTCTGAATATCAATTACCGTAATTACAACTCTTTTGATAAGATCATGTACTATCTTGTGCTTCAACCGCACAGTCCTCTTCTTTCCGTTGAAGAGGTCATTTGATGCCACCATCGCAATTGCCTGGTTGTCGCAGTATATCGGTATTGCCAATATTTGTGCCCCAACCACTAGAAGATCATACATGAGCTTTCAAAGTCATATGCTTCCTCCGCTGCGGTATCAAGTACAAAGAACTCAAATTTCATGGATGACCGTAAGAGCATAGTCTGCTTCTTCGACTTCCATAATATAGCAGCTCCATCCATTGTGAAAATGAATCCACCTGTAGACCTCTCGCTCTCCACCTCTGAGCACAAGCTGGCATCACTAAAGCCTTCCACTACCGGTGGATCTTCGCTGTAGTGTAGTGCATATGTCCGAGTCTTCTTGAGATATCTCATAACCCGTTTCACAGTTTTCTAGTGCTCAATTCCTGGCTTGCTTGTGAAACGACTCAGCATTCCCATGGCGAAAGCTTTGTCAGGCCTTGTGGCAGTAGTAGCATTCTTCCGATTACACTTGCATACTCCAGCTGCCTGACGCTTTCTCCTGAATTAGGCTTCAACTTCAGATCACACCTGTAAGGCGTATCGATCCCTGGAAGATTCTGATACCCATAACGTGTGATCATATTCTCAATATAATGAGACTGTGATCCAGTGTCTGTCCGGATGATCTTGATCCCTAAGATAACATCAGCTTCCTCCAAGTCCTTCATACTGAACTTGCTCAAGATAAACTTTTTTGTCTCTGTGACACAGCCCATATCCGTACCTAGGATCAGCATGTCGTCCACGTACAGACAAACGATCACACCTCTTCCATCAGTAAACTTTGTGTAAACACACTTGTCCGTCTCGTTGACCATGTAGCTATTTAACCTTATAACTTTATCAAATTTTTTATGCCATATCTTGGGAGCCTGTTTAAGACCATACAAGAATTTTACCAACTTGCAGACTTTGTCTTTAAGACCCTTGATGAAAAATCCCTCTGGTTGTTGCATGTAAATCTCTTCGATCAGCTCGCCATTTAGGAAAGTTGTTTTCACATCAATCTGATGTATCACCATCTTATGTATTGCTGAGAGAATAATCAATATTCTGATGGTGGTCATCCGGGCTACTGGAGCATACGTGTCAAAGTAGTCGATCTCCTGCTTTTGAGAAAACCCCTTGGCTACCAACCTAGCCTTGAACTTGTCAATGGTACCGTCTGCTTTCATCTTCTTCTTGAAGATCTATTTGCATCCGATGGGTTTTGCTTCTTCAGGAAGATCAACCAACACCCAAGTGTTATTTGAGGTAATGGAATCAATTTCATTGTCAATCGCATTCTTCCAGAAAATTGCATCTCTGGTCTTCATCGCCTCGTCATAGGTAAGCGGATCTACTTCCACATTATAGGTGACAAAGTCATTTCCGAAGTCCTCCGGTCTCCTTACACGCTTAGCTGACGGCTCAGCTAGTTCTGGTTCAACCGTTGTTTCAACAACAAGATTTTTTGGACTAAATCCTTATTGAAGACTTCAGTTTCCTGTGCGTCCTCATTGTTCTTCGAAATATCTGCAAGAACAATATTCTTGTGTCTGACAAATTTGTATTTAAAATATTCTGCGTCGCGAGATTCAATGATATGATTTGACTCAATATCAAGAAATATCCAAGCATCACTCTTCTCGGCATACCCCAAGAAGATCATCTTTATAGTCCTTGTCCCAAGTTTCTGAATTTTCAGATCTGGAAGCTTGACATATGCTAGACACCCCCACATTCGAATGACATTTAAGTTAGGTTTGACCTTGAACCAGAGTTCATGAGGAGTAATGTCTGAAGTTGCATGAGGCACTCTATTTAGAATAAAAGTGGCCATCAATGCAGCTTCTCTCCAGTAGCACTTTGGAAGACCCGCATTCAACAACATTGAGTTAATTATTTCTGTTAACGTTCTATTCTTCAGCTCTGCTACTCCGTTTGATTGAGGAGAGTACATAGCAGTAGTCTTATTGACAATTCCATATTCTTTACAGAATGATGCGAATTCATGAGACATGTACTCTCCACCTCACTTTTTATTCATTTGAGTTGTTGTCCAGTCTGCCGCTCAGCTTCGGTCCTGAACTCCTTGAACTTCTTGAATGCTTTGTCTTTCGCCTTCAGCAAGTAGACGAACGCATACTTTGCGAAGTCATCGATGAAGGTTATGAAATACTTCATTCCGACCTTTGTAGAGAATTGTTTGAATTCACAGATATCAGAGTGTACCAACTCCAGAAGATCTGTACTTCGATAAACTCGAGGAAAATATTTCCTTGTGATCTTCGTTTGAGCACAAACTTCACATTTCTCTACCTTACCCTCATACTTGGAGATAAGTCCTAGAGTAGACATTTAGTTTATTCGTTTATAATGAACATGTCCTAGCCTATAATGCCACAACTCAAAAGTATAAGCAGAAGGAGTGATTGCATTAATTACAGTGGACTGATTTACAATCTAAATTTTGAACATTCCTTCGGTACAAAAAGCTTTACCGAAATATATTCCTTTTATGGACATCACCATCTAGCCAGCATTGATGTCCATCCTGAGTCCTGCATTGCAAAGTAGGCCTCCCGAGATCAGGTTCTTTGCGATAGCAGGTACAAGCTTCACACCTTGAAGTGCCAGAGATTTTTCTGAAGTCATCTTCAAAACCACTGTCCCGATCCCGAGCACTTCAACTTGTGCCTGGTTTGCCACCATAACCACTTCAAAAGTTGGTGTATAGGTGATGAACCACTTCTTACTGGAACAGACATGGCAGGTGGCTCTAGTGTCTACCCACCAGTCTGAGTCAACCCCCACCACATCGACCTGCACAATCATAGCAACAACGTCAGTGATCATAGATACCTTATTAGGCTCTTCTTCCTCTGATTGCTTGGTCTTTGCTTTGCATTCATTCTTGAAGTGGCCCTTCTTGCCACACTTGAAACAAGGCATCTAAGACTTTGCCTTATTTTGCTTGAAGGAAGTCCCCTTCACGTTCAGACTATTAGGGTCCTTCTTCTTGCTGTAGGAAGCCGCTTTCCTTTCCCATGGTTCCCTGGTATGAACCAGATTGGCGTTAGCCAGTTTCTTGGATAGTGCGTCCACCTTCAGTTGAGCCCTCATCTGATCCTCAACATAGATTTCCTGCAGGAGATTATCGAGACTGACCTCCAACTTCTTCCTATGCATGTTTACATAGAACCTGCTCCATCCAGCAGGGAGCTTCGAAACGATCCCTCCAACAACAAACTTGTCGTGGAGGAGCATCGCCTCGTCTTCCAACTTCTGTCGCAATTTCAGGAACTCCTTCACCTGCGACAACATTGGCTTCTCGTCCTCAAAGAACCACTTGTTATTTCTCAACAAGAAATATCTTGTTGCAGTTTTTATCATCCTCGTACAGTTTCTCCAGAGACTCCTAATTCTCTCTGGCAACAGTCTTCTTTGAATATGATTCAGCAAGGGAGTCTTCCGTAGCATTTAGGATCATAAGCCGACAAATGCTATTGTCCCTTCTCCATTTGGGCTGGTTCTTAGTAGCCGCAGAGATTGCGGCTGCAGATCCAATCTCTGGAATAGTAGGTTCATCCTCATACAGCACGTGATCAATATCAGAGAACTGAATATCGAGAAAAACCTTTCTTTTTTAAATTTGATAGTGCTTACCATCAAATTGCTCTAACTTTGAGAAGTTAGTATTGACTAGCGAAGCACGAAAGTTTTCCATCTCGTTAATTAAACTTTGAGATTGTTAGTCCCGGGGTGCAATTTTCAATGGAAAACACATAAAATGAAACAATTGTAAAAATAATATTTCTATGCAACACTTCAAAGAAGGTGCACAACAGAGATCCTAGGAGGATTCTGGATTACAAAAATCTGAAAAAATTTTGTAACAGTAGAAAATGATAGTAGTACTTCTAAAAGAAGGTACAAATCGAATTATAAGCAGCAGCAGCGAAGAGGATGACAGGCAAAAGATAAAAGAACAGCCTGCTGGGGTGAATGATCACCATTGCTCAAAGCTTAATTCGCCCCACACGAACAGCTTCCAGGAACCAGCAAGTTTGACGGAGAAGTTTGGAACACTCTGCTCTTCTGACTTCTCAGAAGGCGCACAGACTCCTGCGCTAAGTGGCGCTAATGCACTGCTTCTCTTCTCTCTCCAACTCTGTGGAAAAATATAAGGAATGGTGCTAAAAAATACCTCTGCCTTATGTGAATTATGAACTTGTATATTGAGAGAGAGCAGAAAAGCTTATATAGCCTCGCTCTGTAACCGTCCAGTTAGCAACATATTCGGGATGTGGGAAGAAAACCATTCCGAACATGCTGTAACTGCTCAATCGTGCACAGACACGATCTGAGCCAAAGGGCGCACAACGTGCGCTATCTGCGGCACTTCCGCAATGCGTGCACAGCCGCTCCAGCACGCACTAGCGCACTGCGCGCATCCTACGCAACACGCGCAACTTGCACCACTAGCGCACACTGCGCCACTTGCACACCGTACAACCTGCGTCAACCTCCACCAACCGTGTGCCAACAGGCAGCGCCTACTGGCACGCCATTGGGCAACGCAACTGGGCGTGCCTCTGGACAGCGCAACTGGTGCGCCACTTGGCCGTGCAATCTGGAAGTACAATCAGCTGCGCAAGTGGCTCGCGCAACGAGTACAACTTAAGTGCACTATGAGCCTAGTGCAAAGTACACTAACAAATACCACATTACGTCTCATGAGCCCATGAGCCCGAGTCCGAGTCCCTAAGCTCCTATGGGGCTTATCTCCAATGGAAATGAATATCCCAAGAGCAAAAACATGAATGCTTTCATTGTTGATTTAGCATTTTTGCCATTAGAAAAATACCTCCACATGGCACACCCATGTGCACCTCCACACCACATGTGCATCTCTAAACAAGCATAGCTATTATATAGAGATACAATTCTATTGGCCTAGCCGATGTGGGACTAAACTTTCCAATAAAAAAGGCCAAAATACAACAAGAAGCACGAAAGGCGGCAACCGCCCCACATGCGACGTCTTCAGCTATGACCTTCTCATCCCCCTCATGGTAACCTCAGAGGAGCCAAGGGTCCTCCACCCTTGGCTCTCTGAAGCTCGACTAGGACACGGACACGGTCTCGGACGACGAGGTCATGAAGAAGAGTAGTAATGATTGCAGGAAAAAAGATATGAAAGATGCAGTCGACAAGGCCAAGGCTTGGTCCGAAATGATCGACAGTCGGATGCCCAAAAGCATCGTCGGGACCCCCACCAACGACAACCAGCTGGAGACGATCAACACGTGGGAGCTGATGGCCGGGCTTGAGGACGCGGCTATGCCCACCGCGTGTTCGCCCAAGCCGCTGTGGTTGCAGATTGGCACCGGGGAGTCGATCGTCTCCGACTTCGATCCCGAAATCATCTCCAACTTTCGGAAGGCTCTTGATCTACTGTCCCCTCACCACCAACTGCTCCTCCGGACCCCTGAGCCGGAGACAGCTAAATTTGTCACCGTCTTGCCTCTCCACGAGAAGCCGGCGGTCCTCGAGCAAGCCAATATACCTAATTTTCCTGGCGTTGTCAAGGAATGAGGACAAAAATTAGGGTTACGGTTTTCGGGTCTGGTGGCGATGGTAAGAGTGGTAGGAGGGAAAGAGGATAGGAGGAGATGAGAATGAAAATGGAGGAGAGAGAAAAAAAAGGGAGCGAAGGTTTTGATTTGGGGGTCGGGTTTGAGCGGATGTTCGAAAGGGCGTTATAATTTTTTTAACACTTTTTATAACATTTGAGGGTAATAGCGTTACATATGTATGAACAATATATAACGCGTATTGCTATAAATCGTTATAATAGGCCAAAAACTCTTCAGAACCGTCATATTAAGTGTTGTTGTTGAAATTGTGTAACACTTATATACGAACCATTGTAATAGCTTCTTTTCAAGCGTTTTAACAGGTATTTTTCTTGTAGTGTGTAGAATGTTTAAAGGTTCTGAGTGTTGGGAAGGGGCTCGGAACCAGTATAATGAACATCGTTCTCGAACAAAAAGAAACAACCGAGAATCAAAGTCAAACACACAACCTTTATGCAATGCTAAATTCCTACACACAAGGGCAAAACGAAAAAAATTCCAATTTACATTTCATGGCATACCGCTGGCATAGCAACGATATACCGTATGGACACAGAATTTCACACAAAAGTTGTTGAACTTTGTTGGCACTTTTAAGCGTACTGACGGTATACCCACAACATTATAATTGGTATATTGTTGGCTCTGCTACTGGAGAACACTTTTTTTTATTGTCTTTTCAAACTTTTGCACTGGAGAACACTTTTTTTTATCTCATTGTTTATGTGAATATCATCTTACCACATAGAAAAGGCGTATTGTGCCGCATGCCACAAAGGAATCACAACACATAACAAGTCAATAGGGTTGGAGATGCTCTAATGTGAGATGGTCCATGTCTCTGCTGAACAACTTTGGTCATATGACTTTGGCAGCTAGCGATAGAGCTTAGTTGGGACCTCCCACATGCTACTAAAAGCTGTTTCTATTGCAGTTTTTAAAATTAGCAACAATAGCCAGAGTCGGCCCGGAGGTTTAGGTTGCCCTATCCTGGAGCTAATTTTGGTTGCCCTTTAATCCTTTGGTGGGGTTATGCTGAGCCTAAGGGGTTGCCCTAGCAGAGAGGGATTGTCCTAGCAGAGGGGGGTTGTCCAATCCCCAAGGCTTGTCCGGCTTATCCCAGGGCCGGCCCTGACAATAGCAAACTAAGTCTTATTCCAGTGTTGCAAGTAAGGACATTTTAGTAAATGTCCCCATGCATTTTAAATATGGAATATACTCCCATATTTAAAATATAGCACATACCCCTTTTTTTTGTATGGAACAAAAAAAATATTTAAGATATACCCCCTCTATATTAACTTAAATTTCTACTGTTTTATATAGAATGTGGGTATATCTAGTTTAATAAAAAATATGGGCATATACTAGTTTTAACATTTAAAACGAAAATATTTGTTAAAATATTTCTTGTAAATAAGACTTGGTTCGTAATTGTTAGTGATTTTCAAAAAGTGACAGTATAATCTTCTTTTTCTTTCTTCAATTGTTTTGAAAGTTGAGCCCAAATTAAACTAGCTTTCAAACAGGAAAATAGTAAACAACTCGGACTGGTTTTCTGAGAAAATCAGCAGAAGCAACCAAAACAATCAAATCACAAAATTAGAGCCTTGGAAAAAGAAAATTGTTAGTGATTTTTTTTTTTTTTTTTGTTTGGCTGCCGAAGTAAACGAGGAGAAAAGAAAATTGATTTCCATGAGGAGAAAAATGATTCCTTCCACCAATCCAATGATTCATTTCTCCCCTCTAAGAATTTATTTTCCCTTCTAATATTTTTGGTTTTTTTAAACACCGGAAAGAAAATATAATTGGAATTACAATTTTTCAAAGGAAAATAAATATCAAAGAATCAATTTTCTTTCCTTTATGCGAACCAAACGAGGCACGATATTGTTAAAAGTTGTCCCAAAATCGAACTAATAATTTTTCAAGATAAATTTAATACGATATTGTTACCAACCAACTTTGGACCACTTTTTTTTTTTAAATAAAATTGATAAGTTTCACCGAACAGTTGAGATAATTAATGGGATTTTTTGACTTTCATCCCACTTACTAATATGAATTTGTACTTACATCCCACTTTTTAATTTTATTTGACTTACGTCCCACTTTTCGTCACGAAAAGTATTTATTTTGTCACGAAAAATATTTATTTTGTCACGAAAAGTATTTTCGTGACGAAAAGTGGGACGTAAGTCAAATAAAATTAAAAAGTGGGATGTAAGTACAAATTCATATTAGTAAGTGGGATGAAAGTCAAAAAATCCCATAATTTAATAGACTAGGCCGGTGGGACTCTGAGGATGTAACATAGATAGTTAAGGAAACTAAATGCTGATAACAATAAAAAGTGTCAATGGGGATGTAGCTCAGATGGTAGAGCGCTCGCTTAGCATGCGAGAGGTACGTGGATCGATACCCCGCATCTCCATTTTACTTTTCTCTCTTTTTTTTCCCATTATTTTGCCCGCATTCTGCTGATTAGTTCAGCAGATGTGTGGGACTCATGTGGACTAATTGATTAATATTAGAGTGAAACAGTTCACGTGGCAGGGGAAATTTCATACCACTGGGACTGGGAGCATGAACCATTTTCATTTGCATGCAAGGTCAGGTTTTGAAAAGTAGTCTAAAAATTCCTTTATACTAACTTATTAAAAAAATTAGGACCTTATTTTAATTATTTTTGTATTTTGGAAGAAAAATTAATAGCGGTCTATATATATATATATATATATATATATATATATATATATATAAAATCTTTTTTCTATATATAATTACGTAGCTGCCCTCATTTAATTTAATGGACAATTTAATTAGTAAAACTAGGTAAGAACATATTTGGAAGAGAAAAATTTACGATTAAGCCTACTTTCCTTATTATATAGTAGAATGCAGAGTCGGTTTTGAGCTCATGGGAGTACAGGACGAACTTTTAAAATAAGGCTCTCATACGTAATATAAAAAATATTTATAAAAAATTTTAACTAAAGATTGAACTTAGGACGAACCATAGAACCGGCCCTGAAATGAATAATATGTTTGATAAACACTGATCTAAAAGACAACTCGTTTCTCTCCCATTACACTTGGTCAGTTGGTTGAATATAATCACGAATGAAATATAGCTGCAATCCAAAATGTCACAACTTGCAATCAACATGTAAATAGTCAACAAATGAATAATATTCTCTCTTTCAAACTCTCCACTTGTCATTTGCTTCTTAACTAAACCATTAACTTGGTAACGTAAAATAATAGTTATACTTGTTACTTATATACTTTAGAATTGAAATTATGACAAAAAAATAAAATAAAGAAGCAACTAATTCTTTAGTAGTTTCTTGACCAATGAGTGGACGACCACCTCAAGGTGTGTAATGGGTCGGGCTGGCTCGCGGCCTGATTTGAACGGGTTCAAGTCGTGCCGGGCTTAGCCCGGGAGAGGAAGTGGGCCTGCCCGGGCTGGTCCGAAAAAATAGGAGCAAACCCAGTTCGAAACCGTAAATGATCGTGGGCAGGCCGGGCCTAACCGGGTTTGGTCGGGGCCGGTTTACGACTGGGTTCGGGTCGGCCCAATTTATTTCAAAAAAAAAATGATAGAAATTTTTTTTTGAGAATGAAAATTGAATTTTTATTATTATTAATCTCATTATAATTTATAACATTAACTAACAAAAAATTGAAAGTTGAAAGTTTATATTTCATTTTCGTAAATTTGTAATAAAATGCACAAGTATTTTTTTTTTCTTTTCCGCCATCCGTCGTCCATCTTGTAAGTCCCTGAAATTAATTTATATTTAAATTAGGGATTTTTAACCACAAATGACAATTTTAGCCTTAAAATAATTTAATATAACTATTAGGAATTTTTTAGAATTTTTAAATAATTTTTAAAGCTTAAAATATCAATTTATAATTTTTAAATTAATTAGAATGTTTTTAAGTCGGGTTGTAATATTAGAATTGTCTGTGCAAATTTATATTTGCACAGAACGCAGCGGGGGTGAATTTGCAAATTAGGTTATTTGCATATTGAAAGGCTGTGGGTGTTTTTGCAATTTTTCAAAGTCGAGGGACTTTTCTGCAAAGTCACCCACGACGCCGGAACAGTGGCTTGTCGTCTTCCCACGACCGCCCCCACAATCCCTTTAACCCTAATTCCTTATTTCTACACGAAAATCCATAATTGACCCTCCAAATCGACCCTATAACCCCCCCCCCACACACCCCTAAACCCTAACCCTATTCCTCTCCCCAACCACCCTAGCCGCCGTCTACAACATAAGGCGAAGACTTTGGTATCGAAATAAACTTGGATCCACATTTGTTAGCTTTAGGGACCCATATACTATTTACTCTTGCATTGGTAGAAAAACTCCTACGAATAGGACAAGTTACACTCATGTGTCCAATGTGAGAGCAATAGAAGCACCTAATACTAGTGTGTGCACATGTATCGAAATGAACATGATTATGAACATGTGACATACTAGAATGATAAATCTCTCTAGAGTGTGCACGCAAGGATTTGGTCTTAAGACACTACAAAAATTTGTCAGATTAGCGACGTTTATAAACGCTGCTAATCTCGGCCAAAACGTCGCTAACTTAAGTTAGCGACGTTTTGGAAACGACGAAAAAAAGCGTGTCGCTAATCGAAAAAACGTCGCAAAACGTCGCTATGGCGACGTAAATTAGCGACGGTCATAACGTCGCTAAATAGCGACGTTATTAGCGACGTTTCTTTGTGGTCGCCGATTAGCGATACATTAGCGACGTTTTGCGACGATGTGGTGACATCAGATTGTCTGCCACGTCGCTAAAAACGTCGCTAAATCTTAGCGACGTATGTAAATGTCGCTAAAAACGTCGCTAAATTGGAAAAAAAATACAGAATCCAGAATGCAAAATACAGAATCCAACAGAAATCCAGAATCCAAAATGTAGAATCCAGAATGCAGAAATACACCTGGGTTCGCCGACCCCTTCGGTGGAACACTCAACACCGGCACGCACAATACATTCCAGAATAGATAAAACATATAAAAAATAAATAATATCCTCAACAACTGATATATGGTACAAATATAAAGAATAAAGCCAATATCCTCAAATATGTACAAAGTAAAAATGTAGAGTACAAAGGCCGAAAATGCAAAAATAAAACTACTGATTGCCTGGAGCTGGAGCCGGAGCTGGAGGAGGAGCGCAACCAGATGACTGTCGTCGCAACGCAAGGATCGTCTGATACTCCTCCGATGACAGGCTGACAAGCATGTCCTCCCGTGCACTACCGGATGTAGACGATTGTCACTCCCCGTTCCCAGAATAACGTATTTTATACGTGTACTTCTTGAATGTACTTATTCAATATTTATCATGCATTTATTCTGTATTTAAATTCTTCAAATTTGCGCTTATTAATTTTTTTGTATTTTATTTTCTGCTTTTTCTTGGCTCTTGGTTCATTTCGGTTCATGGGAAACCAACTTGGTTCGGTTTGGTTCAACATGGAAAGGAATGGATGGCTTGGATTTGGTGGAGAGAATGAATGGTGGAGATCCACTTGACCTTGATATAAAAGTTCTTCTTCCACTCTCTTTCTTCATTCATTCACATTTACTTCTCCACCAAACCCTAACCCATTTGGAGAGGCAAGTACATCTTGCACACCATGAGGGATTTCATGCATCCCCATTTATTTTTAGTTTATGTTGTTCATCTTTCTTCCTCTACAAGTTTAGGTCTTGAAGTTTTTGTTTTCCATGGATGGTTGGGTGTAGATCTAAGTTTTAAGTTTTGGTTTTCATAGTTTTGGTTTTCATATGAATTTAGGGTTTTGATCTATCAAACATTGTTGTTTTCGAAATTAAGTGGTTCCATGTTGTAGAGAATTTAATTCTACTAAAGTTTGGCTTTTGAAAAGTTAGATTTCAATTTATTTTGTGGAAGTTATGGCAAAAGTATTTTGGTTCGTTCCTATATTCATCTGCAGCACGAACAGCATGTCGCAGAAGGCGCATGTCACAGTAGGCGCATGTTGCAATGAGGCTCATGTCGCAGTAGCCGCATATCATGTCGCAGAAGGCGCATGTCGCAGTAGGCGCATGTTGCAATGAGGCGCATGTCGCGGAAGGCACACAGCATGTCGCAGAAGGCGCATGTCGCAGTAGGCGCATGTTGCAATGAGGCGCATGTCGCAGTAGCCGCATATCATGTCGCAGAAGGCGCATGTCGCGGTAGGCGCATGTTGCAATGAGGTACATGTCGCGGAAGGCACACAGCATGTCGCAGAAGGCTCATGTCGCAGTAGCCGCATATCATGTCGCGCATGAGCCGCATTAAGGCGCATGAGCCACATGAGGCGCATGTCGCGGTAGGCACATATCATGTCGCAGTTGAGCCACATGAGGCGCATGTCGCGATAGGCGCATATCATGTCGCAGTTGAGCCACATGAGGCGCATATCTTGTCGCAGTAGGCGCATATGGTGTCGCAGTTGCATGCATGTCGCAGAATAGGCCGCATATGCATAATTTGGTTGTTTCTGACTGTTATATGTCCTAATTAACTGAATTGTGGCTAGAATTTCTTTCAACTCCCAACATGAATTTGTTGATCTTTTCCTTGGATTCAAGAATATATTACCAACTATTTTATATTAGTTATGGACTCGACCATGATTAATACTAATTTGACTTTTATGCCTTGTCATGAATTGACCCCGACTGTTACTTGACTAATAATTGATCATGCGTTCCTAGATGGAACTAAGAGACTGGCTAGTCATCTTATTGAATTGAATGAATGAGACACGTTCATATTAACTATGAACTATTATAATCGATTGGCCGATCCCGAATATTGACATACAGGCACACATGCAGGCTTCAATTTATTTATTTATTTTTCTACAAAAGTAGCATGTGTACTTGATGGTCAAGGCATGATTATTCCGTGGTTAGTTTTGATTGTTGCATTACGCTATGTAAGACCTACAACCTAACCGCACGGGTATCGTTGTAGAGTTGGGCATATCGTACTTGTACGGAAGTACTCATCCTGAATGACCATGATCCACGGCATGGGATTTCACTCAACGTAGAGACTATTAAGTTAAATAAAATAATGATTGCATGGAGAGAATGAATTTCCGAGTTCTTATATGGCAGCCCTCTTGGGACTAGTAGTGCCCGACAGGCCGGTTGGTCCCCACAGATACTGCAAATCTGCCACACGGGTAGGGAGCGGTATCTGGTTATATATCTATTGTATATTGTATATTGATGACGGGTGTCCTGCTGGGACTCGTCTAATTCATGATTGGCGCAATTGATTGACTGGGTAAACTAGCCTTGCTTGCACATAGTAAGAGCTGAGGAATCCTTTATTGCATAATTCCAGGATAACTTGGAACTCACAGTAGCAAGCCGTAGTAGTTGCATGGCCGTTTAAATTGATTTGTTTGTGTGTTGTACCTACTCTGTTACCTAACTGAGATGATCAGAATGTCAGGACATGACGGACCAACTTTTGTCCTTGTTTGGTTGGGAGGTTGGTTCGAAGTGTCGTGATGTTATGTGAATCCCAGTGGCAAGCAGAGATCTACTTATCATATTCTCTTATTACTGGTTTTAATTCCTCATATCGTGCTTTCTTACGGTACTTGCTATTGGAGGTCTAACCTCTCTGGTTTTGCATGACCAGATTTAGAGCCGGTTCCCGAGGACTCAGCTTACTTCCACCTCCAAGATGGTCAATACTAGAGGAATGATCGCAGGAGGACTCGAGTGGGTTCCTTACCTCCCCGCTCGTTTTGTTATTTACCCTATACTTTGCCGTTTGGCACCGACATGTTAGTCGGATTATCTTGTACCTACTTTTGCATAATTGTAACTAAGTCAGACTGCAGCTGATAACAATTGTGTATACTTTTCTACATCATCTGGCTATGTTTTGTAAAGCCAGATATCAAGAACATTTTGACTGAGCGTTTGGGACGCCTTACTGCTTTATCTTACATGTTCTCTATTTCTGTTTCTTATTTGAATGATTGAGACAATAGATGTGAAATGACCATAGTAAGACTTTCATGTAGTATGCACCCCCTCGTCTTTTAGACAGCATTGATCGTATTATACGGTATTCATCTACCCGTAACACGTAGCTGGCTGAGTCATTCCCCCGCTCTCCAGTATTCTGGTTCTGGGGCGTGACAAGGTTTTAGTGGTGGCCCATGCAGGTCTGATTTCAGACTTGTGGGGTGTTTTTGATTTATAGGATGTCTCAATCACACGTGTTCCTTCTTGATCTCATGATTCGTTATCCTCAACCCTTGCTTGACATTCCGGTATCCTTTGACTTCATTGATCCTTCATGACCGGTTGTTTGATTGTTCTCTTGTCCCTTTTCTTAGGGGCACTTCGTCCGCATCGATCAGAGCTGGGCAGCAACAGCAGGAGCAACATGGACAACCTGACCAGGTCGGTCAGCAACAAGAGCCAGTCTCACCTCAGGAGACTATCCAAGAAGAAGTGATAGTAGAACCAGCAGCTGGACCGCAGTATCCGGATGTTCCACCACCAACCATAATTCCACCTACCCAAGTGGACACACCAGCCCTTCTGGAGATCATGAGAGGAATGATGGCTGCTCAGCAACATCAGATATTGGTCCAGCAGCGCATGCACACTCAGCTACAAGAGCAGAATGTGTTGCTCAATCAAGGATTGCAGACGGCTTTGGAAAGAGGAGTGAGGACTGATTCAGGAGCATCAGCCAGATTTTGCAAGTACAACCCCCTCCGTTTCGAAGGAACGGAGGATGCCATCTCAGCAGATGCATGGCTTAAGGATATGGAGGCTATTCTGACAGCAGCTAAGGTGCCGGCAGAAGAACGTGTGGATCTAGTGAAGCTGTTACTTCAGGATCTCGCACGTGATTGGTGGGAATCAGAGGAAGTAGGTATCAGACGTCCTGTTGCTTGGGACGATTTCACAGCAAGATTCAAGACCAAGTACTATGGAGTTGTGGCACGGTTTGAGCTACAACAGAAGTTCATCAACCTCAGGCAGGCCGGCAAGACGGTAGATGCTTATGTAGCGGAGTTCTGCAGATTGAGTAGGTTCGCCCTAGAGATGGTAGCAACAGAGAGCCAGAGGGCTATGAGGTTCCAGCAAGGGTTTCACCTTGAGCTCTTGCAATTGATAGAGGGGCACAATTACCAGACTTTTGATGAGGTATTGACGGCAACTCGAAGGCATGAGATCACCATTCAGAGGCTTGCGGTGAGGACTGGGGGTCAGAAGAGGTCCCACAGCCAGATTGAAGGAGGAGGGAGAGCAGCACCCCGAGCAACAGCACCATCCCTTGGCATTCGCATTCACGATGTAGCAATGCGAGGGCCAGCACCACCACCAAGGCAACAACAACAGCAACAGAAGAAGAACCAGCAACCCCCAGCGGGCTGCACTTATTGTGGAAAGATGGGGCACACTAGAGATGTGTGTCGGACATTGAATGGACTGTGTTTGATATGTGGAAATCCAAATCATCGGGTTACCACATGTCCCATAAATTCGAGGTCAGGAGGACCAGTGCAGCAGTTTCCTGCTCTGCCAGCACCAGGGACAGAACAGTATCGAGGACCCGCAGTGGCAGTGAGGCCATTGGCCCAGCGTCCATTAATGTCACAGGCTCAGATGTTTCGGCAGCAGGGACCACCGATGCAGCAACACCAGCATAGACCACCCCAACATCACCAAGGCAGGGGCCAGCAGCAGCACCAGGCTAGGCCACAACATGGAAACCAACAAGGAGGTCGAGGACAGGCATTCACTCTGTCCTTAGAAGAGGCATTAGCATCGGGAGATGTTGTGGCAGGTAATATTCTTGTCGTCTCATATTCTGCAGTAGCATTATTTGATTCAGGAGCATCACACTCATTTATATCTGCACAATTTACGACACGGCTAGGAATGGAGTTCGAGGCATTGCCAGGGAGGTTGAATATACTCACTGGCAATGGGCTCGTAGGAGTTAGTAGAGTTATTCTAGCGTGTAGCGTTGTAGTTTGCGGGCATTCCTTACCCGCCCGGTTGATAGAATTTCCTGTTGGAAATTTCGACGTTATCTTAGGCATGGACTGGCTGAAAGACAGTCATGCGATAATAGATTGTCGTAGAGGGAGTGTATCTTTTGATATTTCAGGCATGAAGAGATTCACCTTAGTCAGATCATAGGCAACTCAACAAGAGCAGGGAGTAGTGACGGCAATGGAAGAAGTTCAGATTCCGAAGGTAGTTGAAGAGTTTCTAGACGTATTTCCTGAAGAACTTCCAGGTCTACCACCAGTCAGAGATATTGAGTTCAGTATAGAATTGGCACCTGGAACTAAACCGATATCAGATCAAGTTTATAGAATGGCGGATTCAGAGCAGGCCAAGGTATATCAGCACATAGAGGAATTGAAGGAGAAAAAGTTCATCCAAGCTAGCGTGTCACCATGGGCAGCACCAGTAGTACTTGTGGGGAAGAAGGATGGGTCATCCAGATTGTGCATTGACTACATGAAGCTTAACGCGGCAACAGTGAAGAACAAGTACCCACTACCCAGGATCGACGACTTGTTTGATCAGTTGAGCAAAGCTAGAGTTTTCTCCAAGATAGATCTTCGTTCAGGGTATCATCAAGTGAGGGTTCAGAAGGAGGACATTCCCAAGACAGCATTCAGGTCGAAGTATGGGCATTATGAATTCTTAGTAATGCCGTTTGGTTTGACCAATGCTCCAGTAATATTTATGGATTTGATGAACCGTATCTTTATGCCATACTTAGATCAGTTTGTCATTGTATTTCTTGACGACATTCTCGTATATTCTGCCAGTGAAGAGGAGCATGAAGACCACCTCAGGAAAGTGTTACAGGTTCTGAGAGAGAACCAGTTGTACGCCAAGCTCAGCAAGTGTGAGTTTTGGTCGGATCATATTTTATTTTTGGGTCATATCATATCAGGAGCTGGAGTAGCAGTGGATCCCAAGAAGGTAGAAGCAGTAGAGAGTTGGCCAGTACCCAAGACCGTAGCTGATGTGCGGAGTTTCTTGGAATTGGCAGGATATTACAGAAGGTTCGTATCAGACTTTACAAGGCTTTCAGCACCTATGACCCGCTTGACACGGAAGGATGTACCATTCGTTTGGTCGGCAGAATGCCATGCATCATTTGAGAATCTGAAGCAGAAGTTGATATCAGCGCCTATTCTTACATTGCCAGTTAGACCCGGAGGTTTTACAGTATATTGCGATGCGTCAGGTAAAGGACTTGGATGTGTCCTCATGCAGCATGGGAAGGTGATAGCGTACGCATCTAGGCAACTTCGAGATCACGAGAAGAATTACCCAACTCACGACTTGGAATTGGCGGCAGTATTGTTTGCTTTGAAGCTATGGAGGCATTACTTATATGGTGATCGAGTAGACATGTACACAGATCATAAAAGTCTGAAGTACATCTTTACTCAGAAGGATCTGAACATGAGACAGAGAAGATGGTTGGAGTTGATCAAGGATTATGACGTGGAGCTTCAGTATCACCCAGGCAAGGCAAATGTAGTAGCAGACGCTCTTAGCAGGAGAGGCGGCGCATTTATGTTGACAACCCAGAAGCACATCTTAGAAGACCTTCAGGAGATGGGCATCGAAGTTATACTTCCTAGTGATGTAGGGGTTCTAACAAGTTTACAAGTTCAATCCGACTTAGTAGACAGGATCAAGGCAGCTCAGGCACAGGACCCAAGGATTCAGAAGCTTAGAGCAGAATGTGAGTCAGGAGTCAGGAAGGAGATGCAAATTCATGAAGATGGTACGCTTAGGTTTGGATCACGCCTATGTGTGCCTAGTGGAGATATCAGACATGAGGTTATGACAGAAGCTCACAGTTCTCAATATTCTATACACCCTGGAGGGACCAAGATGTACCAAGATATCAAGCAGCACTTCTGGTGGAACGGGATGAAGAGGAAGATAGCTAGATTTGTTTTCCGTTGTTTGGTATGTCAGCAAGTGAAGGCAGAATAGCAGAGGCCAGCTGGGTTATTGCAACCACTTCCTATCCCGAAATGGAATGGACTTTGTGACCGGTTTACCGAGATCACCAAGTGGTAAAGATGCTATTTGGGTGATAGTAGATCGGCTTACAAAGGTGGCACACTTTCTTCCTTTCAGAGTAGGGCAATCTACAGAAAAGTTGGCAGAGTTATATATGCAGCAGATAGTCAGGCAGCATGGAGTCCCCGTCAGCATTGTGTCAGACCGAGATACCCGTTTCACATCACATTTTTGGAAGAGCTTACATCATAATCTGGGCACTAAGTTAAGATTTAGCACGGCTTACCATCTCCAGACAGACGGGCAATCAGAAAGAACAATTCAAACTTTGGAAGATATGTTGCGAGCTTGCACCATAGATTTTGGAGGATCTTGGGAGAGTCACATGCACTTGGTCGAGTTCTCATACAATAATAGTTATCAAGCCAGTATCCAGATGGCGCCGTTTGAAGCACTATATGGTAAGAAGTGCAGATCACCGCTTGCATGGGACGATATCGAAGAGAGGTAGATGTTAGGCCCGAAAATGATTGTTCAGACGGTTGAAGTGGTTAAGGAAATTAGGGAGCGACTTCGAGTTGCGCAGGATCGTCATCGTCATTGGGCGGACCAGCATCGTAGGCCGCTAGAGTTTTCTGTTGGGGACCACGTGTTCTTGCGGATCTCACCTACCCGTGGGGTCATTAGATTTGGCGTTCGCGGGAAGTTGAGTCCGCGATACGTAGGACCCTTTCTTATTCTTGATAGGATAGGCGATGTTGCTTATCGTTTATCCCTTCCACCTTCGTTACGAGAGGTGCATGACGTATTTTATGTATCTTAGTTGCGAAGGTATGTATCGGACCCAAGCCATGTCCTTGACCATTCTGAGCTGGTTGTTGGTACCAACCTGTCTTACGAGGAACAGCCTGTGTCCATTTTGGACCGAAGAGAGAAGATACTCAAGAACCGAACAATTAGCCATGTTCGGGTTGCTTGGGGTCATCACTCATTAGGAGAGTCAACGTGGGAACGTGAGGATGATATCCGATCACGGTATCCGCACCTGTTTGACTCACAAGGTATATCTCTCTCTATATACCTTGATTGTCTTAACTCCTCATGCTTGTCACCTTATGAGTAGAATTGCTTGATATCGTAGATTGTTAAACATAGCTATATTACTTGCTATTTGACATTGTAGAATAGCTACTTGCTCCAATTACTTGTACTTAGATTAGTCTAGCTCTGACATTTCTGTCCTGCTTGGATCTGAAATTCCGAGGACGGAATTTTTCTAAGGAGGGTAGAGATGTCACTCCCCGTTCCCAGAATAAAGTATTTTATACGAGTACTTCTTGAATGTACTTATTCAATATTTATCATGCATTTATTCTGTATTTAAATTCTTCAAATTTGCGCTTATTAATTTTTTTTGTATTTTATTTTTTGCTTTTTCTTGGCTCTTGGTTCATTTCGGTTCATGGGAAACCAACTTGGTTCGGTTTGGTTCAACATGGAAAGGAATGGATGGCTTGGATTTGGTGGAGAGAATGAATGGTGGAGATCCACTTGACCTTGATATAAAAGTTCTTCTTCCACTCTCTTTCTTCATTCATTCATATTTACTCCTCCACCAAACCCTAACCCATTTGGAGAGGCAAGTACATCTTGCACACCATGAGGGATTTCATGCATCCCCATTTATTTTTAGTTTATGTTGTTCATCTTCTCTTCCTCTACAAGTTTAGGTCTTAAAGTTTTTGTTTTCCATGGATGGTTGGGTGTAGATCTAAGTTTTAAGTTTTGGTTTTCATAGTTTTGGTTTTCATATGAATTTAGGGTTTTGATCTATCAAACATTGTTGTTTTCGAAATTAAGTGGTTCCATGTTGTAGAGAATTTAATTCTACTAAAGTTTGGCTTTTGAAAAGTTAGATTTCAATTTATTTTGTAGAAGTTATGGCAAAAGTATTTTGGTTCGTTCCTATATTCATCTGCAGCACGAACAACATGTCGCAGTAGGCGCATGTTGCAATGAGGCTCATGTCGCAGTAGCCGCATATCATGTCGCAGAAGGCGCATGTCGCAGTAGGCGCATGTTGCAATGAGGCGCATGTCGCGGAAGGCACACAGCATGTCGTAGAAGGCGCATGTCGCAGTAGGTGCATGTTGCAATGAGGCGCATGTCGCAGTAGCCGCATATCATGTCACAGAAGGCGCATGTCGCGGTAAACGCATGTTGCAATGAGGTGCATGTCGCGAAAGGCACACAGTATGTCGCAGAAGGCGCATGTCACAGTAGCCGCATATCATGTCGCGCATGAGCCGCATTAAGGCGCATGAGCCACATGAGGCGCATGTCGCGGTAGGCACATATCATGTCGCAGTTGAGCCACATGAGGCGCATGTCGCGATAGGCGTATATCATGTTTCAGTTGAGCCACATGAGACGCATATCATGTCGCAGTAGGCGCATATGGTGTCGCAGTTGCATGCATGTCGCAGAATAGGCCGCATATGCATAATTTGGTTGTTTCTGACTATTATATGTCCTAATTAACTGAATTGTGGCTAGAATTTCTTTCAACTCCCAACATGAATTTGTTGATCTTTTTCTTGGATTCAAGAATATATTACCAACTATTTTATACTAGTTATGGACTCGACCATGATTAATACTAATTTGACTTTTATGCCTTGTCATGAATTGACCCCGACTGTTACTTGACTAATAATTGATCATGCGTTCCTAGTTGGAACTAAGAGACTGGCTAGTCGTCTTATTGAATTGAATGAATGAGACACGTTCATATTAACTATGAACTATTATAATCGATTGGCCGATCCCGAATATTGACATACAGGCACACATGCAGGCTTCAATTTATTTATTTATTTTTATACAAAAGTAGCATGTGTACTTGATGGTCAAGGCATGATTATTTCGTGGTTAGTTTTGATTGTTGCATTACGCTATGTAAGACCTACAACCTAACCGCACTGGTATCGTTGTAGAGTTGGGCATATCGTACTTGTACGGAAGTACTCATCCTGAATGACCATGATCCACGGCATGGAATTTCACTCAACGTAGAGACTATTAAGTTAAATAAAATAATGATTGTATGGAGAGAATGGATTCCCGAATTCTTACATAGCAGCCCTCTTGGGACTAGTAGTGCCCGACAGGCCGGTTGGTCCCCACAGATACTGCAAATCTGCCACACGGGCAGGGAGCGGTATCTGGTTATATATCTATTGTATATTGTATATTGATGACGGGCGTCCTGCTGGGACTCGTCTAATTCATGATTGGCACAATTGATTGACTGGGTAAACTCGCCTTGCTTGCACATAGTAAGAGCTGAGGAATCCTTTATTGCATAATTCCAGGATAACTTGGAACTCACAGTAGCAAGCCGTAGTAGTTGCATGGCCGTTTAAATTGGTTTGTTTGTGTGTTGTACCTACTCTGTTACCTAACTGAGATGATCAGAATGTCAGGACATGACGGACCAACTTCTGTCCTTGTTTGGTTGGGAGGTTGGTTCGAAGTATCGTGATGTTATGTGAATCCCAGTGGCAAGTAGAGATCTACTTATCATATTCTCTTATTACTGGTTTTAATTTTTCATATCGTGCTTCGTTGTGGTACTTGCTATTGGAGGTCTAACCTCTCTGGTTTTGCATGACCAGATTTAGAGCCGGTTCCCGAGGACTCAGCTTACTTCCACCTCCAAGATGGTCAATACTAGAGGGATGATCGCAGGAGGACTCGAGTGGGTTCCTTACCTCCCCGCTCGTTTTGTTATTTACCCTATACTTTGTCGTTTGGCACCGACATGTTAGTCGGATTGTCTTGTACCTACTTTTGCATAATTGTAACTAAGTCAGACTGCAGCTGATAACAATTGTGTATACTTTTCTACATCATCCGGCTATGTTTTGTAAAGCCAGATATCAAGAACATTTTGACTGAGCGTTTGGGACGCCTTACTGCTTTATCTTACATGTTCTCTATTTCTGTTTCTTATTTGAATGATTGAGACAATAGATGTGAAATGACCATAGTAAGACTTTCTTGTAGTATGCACCCCATCGTCTTTTAGACAGCATTGATCGTATTATACGGTATTCATCTACCCGTAATACGTAGCTGGCTGAGTCATTCCCCCGTTCTCCAGTATTCTGGTTCTGGGGCGTGACAACGATACTCCCGGCGTACCAGATGGTCGCTCCGTAGCCATCTCGCGCAACTGCTGCATCTGCTCGACCAACCGCTGCGTAGTCTCTCGAACAGAATTTTTGTATAACGATGTAATTAAAACAATGGCTAGTAACAATAGTAACGTCAATGGGGATGTAGCTCAGATGGTAGAGCGCTCGCTTAGCATACGAGAGGTACGGGGATCTATACCCCGCATCTCCAATTTTCTTACTCTTCTTTTTTTCCATTATTATGCACGCATTCTGCTGATTAATTCAGCAGATGTGTGGGACTCGTATGTGTCACGCCCCGATTCGGGGAATCGCTCGCTTTGCTTCGATTCACGCCGAATCGATCGTCCTCGCTAAGGCGTGATGCCGTACAAGTCTGGAGTTGCACTTGTACAAGGCTAGAACATTTCACATTTATATCATTTTGAAACATTTGAAGTAAGCCACAGTTGCGGAAACATTGAGACACAATATAGGAAGAAGAAATACTCATTTTATTCATAATTGTAGTCAGAATACAACTTTTCTCGATAATATTTGAAATGCCATTTCGGCTACATTGATTCATGAAAAGAAGTACAACTGATAGGCTGCCATGAAATAATTTCCCGTTCCATATATCACGCCCCTTTAGTACTTTGAAATATAAGCAGCTATCTTTGAAATCTCCGTAATACTTTGTGCGTCTTTAGGGAAAAACAACTTGAAAGGAAACAGCAGTTCAGAAAGCTTTAATTGCGATGTGCGCCCGAGCCTTCTCCAGTACCTGTGGAGGAGGGGTCAGCACATTATAACAATGCGCTGGTGAGCCCCGTTGGCCCACTCAGCTAAACCAACATTTTTATTAATGACAAGCATTTTAAAGATATGAACTTATAAGGGACAGACAACATTTAGAGTAAATCACAATTCAAATGACATGGTAGTTCATAACACCATGTTTACTTTACCATTGGCCGAATCCAGCTTTCCTGCATAAGATACAGGATAATAATAATATACTTACCGCCCCTGCATAAGACATTGATTAGCATACATTCCCACGATGTGACCACTGGTGTTGTTAAACCATATGGACTCTTTTCATTCATTCATTTGCATTTGGGACTTCAAGATAATGAGATGACAGCACAGTAGGGAGCTAGCCTCTATGATGCCTCGCATTACTCATGTTCCCCAAAGCACTTCATTATTTCCTCCTAGGCCGAATCGGTACAGGCGCCCCTGTACCGTTCGAGGAAATTATTGCTCAATCCTTGTATACAAGTTGTCCATGGTCAGGCGAATGTGTGTCCGACTCGATATACACAGTGTGCATAGAATATTTGAAGTAATAGGCAACAAGATCATTCTTAGCATTTCATAACCATCATTCTAGGCATCAATTCAATCATTTCGATGTTCAGTTCATTGCAGTGTAATCAATTCATTTCAATGTTCTATCTCTAGCATCTTAGTGGTATTGACTTGTGGCATAAGCATCTTGATATCGATCAACGGATGTTGCAAGACAATTATTTAGTTGGCATGAAGGAATAGCGAGAGGGACAATACCACCACAGAGATCCACACTCACCAAGTTAGAGAATCGTCGAGAGAGAGAGGAACACTTGCACGCTTAGCCTTCAGTCACGCGTCAGTCTGCATTGGCACCAAAAGATTGATTAATAATCTGTCTCGTTGTGTTCTCTTCTCTCAGAATTCTCAAGAATGAATGCTATGTAAATCGATGAAAAAGGACAAGAATCAAATCATCGAAAATCATTCAGAAAAGCATCCATCAAAACCAAGCAGCAAAACCAGCAGCAAAATATCCAGAGAAAACTCTTGGACGCATTTCAAGAAAAACCGATCCATCAATTGGAAAGGTTCTTATGCACTTGTCCGTGATCGATTCGATGCCGACGGTAAGTTTCCCCAATACTCGGTTCCGACCGAGTTAGCCAAGCCACAAGCCTTATATAGTGAACCGCTAGGAGCGGGACACTACATAATATACCACTAAGAAAAAGTTTCGTCCTCGAAACTTAAAGCAAAGGTCCTACCTCAAAATTATCAAACAGCGAGGGGTACTTCACTCGCATCTCTTCCTCTAATTCCCATGTCGACTCCTCGACAGCATGGTTCCGCCACAGCACGTTGACTAGAGACACTGCCCGATTCCGCAAAACTTTCTCTTTCCTGTCCAAAATCTGGACAGGCTCTTCAGTGTAGGATAGGTCAGCGCTCAGCTGCAGCTGGTCGAAATTCACTACGTGACTTGGATCATGCACGTACTTCCGAAGTTGAGATACATGGAAGATATCGTGCACATCAGCCAGAGCCGGAGGTAGTGCAAGTCGATAAGCCACTGAGGCTACCTTCTCCAAAATCTCGAATGGTCCAACGAATCTCGGGCTTAGCTTTCCTTTCATCCCAAACCGCATCACACCTCGCATGGGTGTGACCTTCAAGAAGACATGATCGCCTGCTGTGAATTCCAAAGGTCGTCGATGAACATCCGCATAACTCTTTTGTCGACTTTGAGCAACTCTAAGTCTTTCTCGAATTAAGCGAATCCTCTCGACGGCCTGTTCCACAAGTTCTGGTCCGAGCACTTGCCGTTCACCGACTTCATCCCAGCATATCGGTGATCGACATTTCCGTCCATATAAGGCTTCGTACGGGGCCATTTGGATACTTGCCTGATAACTGTTGTTATAGGCAAATTCTGCTAGTGCGAGATGCGCGTCCCAACTTGTCGTCGAGTCGAGCACGCACAATCTCAACATATCCTCAAGGATCTGATTTACTCTCTCTGTCTGACCATCAGTCTGCGGATGGTAAGCCGTACCGAAGTTCAACTTTGTGCCCATTGCCGAGTGTAGACTTATCCAAAATCGCGACAAGAATCTTCCATCTCTATCCGACACTATAGAAGCTGGCACCCCATGCAATCTGACAATTTCATTTATGTAGATCTGAGCCAACCGTTCTACTCCCCATGTAACTTTTATTGGAATGAAATGTGCCGACTTGGTTAATCTATCCACGATAACCCAAATCGTATCATTTCCCTTTTGAGTTCTTGGCAAGCCAACTATAAAATCCATACAGATATTATCCCACTTCCACAGTGGAATAGCCAAATTTTGTAGTTCTCCGCCTGGCCGTTGATGTTCGGCCTTTACACGCTGACAATCCATGCATTGTGACACGAATAGCGCCACATCCTTCTTCATACCATGCCACCAAAAGGTTGAGCGTAGATCCTTATACATTTTCGTGCCTTTCGGATGCAAGGAATACTTCACGAAATGAGCCTCGGTCAGTATTTCCTTCCTGATATCCTCGTCCTTAGGGACGCACAATCTTCCCTTGACACGAATAGTGTCATCTTCAACGGTAAAGTCTGACGCCTTTCCTGCTAGAATCAACTCGCGTATCTTCTGCAGAAATGGGTCATCCTTTTGAGCAATCTTAATCCTTCCCTGGAGACTCGGCTCAAGTTGTAACTGAGCCAACTGCACATTCTGCGGACGGATCCTGAACTCGATGCCCATCTCTTCAAGATCCCGTAGTACCTCTTTTGCTATTGTTAGGGACCCAACAAATTTCCGACTCAAGGCATCAGCTACCACGTTCCCTTTACCCGGCGTGTAAGAGATTGTCAAGTCATAGTCCTTGATCAATTCTAACCAGCGCCGCTGCCTCAAATTCAATTCCTTTTGTGTGAATATATATTTCAGGCTTTTGTGATCCGTGAAGATCTCGCAGGACACACCATAGAGATAGTATCGCCACAATTTCAACGCGAACACAATCGCCGCCAGTTCCAAATCATGTGTTGGGTAATTCTTCTCATGCTGTTTGAGTTGTCTCGAAGCATAAGATATGGTCTTCCCATGTTGCATAAGAACACATCCCAAACCAAGTCCCGACGCGTCACTGTAGATCTGAAATCCCTCAGAGCCTTCCGGAAGTGCTAAAATTGGGGCCGTGACGAGCCGCTGCTTGAGTTCTTGGAAGCTACTCTCACAGTCGTCCGTCCACTTAAATACGACTCCTTTCTGAGTCAGGCGAGTCAAAGGCGAGGCGATTCTCGAGAAGTCCTTCACAAATCTACGGTAGTACCCGGCTAAACCAAGGAAACTCCGTATTTCACTAGCTGATGCAGGCTGCTTCCAGTCCACCACTGCCTCAATCTTCTTTGGGTCGACGGCAACACCTTCCGCCGAAACAACATGTCCAAGGAACGACACGCTGTTCATCCAAAATTCGCACTTGCTTAGTTTTGCATAGAGCTGGTTGTCCCGCAGCGTCTGAAGTACTTCCCTCAAGTGTTCGACATGAGTCTCCCTGTCTTTTGAGTAGATCAAGATGTCATCGATGAACACAACAACAAACTTGTCTAAGAACGGTCGAAACACTCTATTCATTAAATCCATGAAGGCTGCTGGAGCATTAGTCAAGCCGAATGGCATGACCAAAAACTCATAGTGTCCGTATCTCGTACGGAATGCTGACTTAGGAACATCTTCGGGTCTGATCTTCAACTGATGGTATCCTGAACGAAGATCGATTTTTGAAAATACGGTCGCCCCTTGTAGCTGATCGAACAGATCATCTATTCTTGGCAAGGGATACTTGTTACGGATGGTTGCCTTATTCAGTTCTCTGTAATCGATGCATAGCCGCATCGTTCCATCCTTCTTCTTTACAAACAACACTGGAGCTCCCCATGGAGATACACTTGGGCGAATGTATCCTCGATCTAATAATTCTTGTAGCTGCACCTTTAGTTCCTTCAATTCTGCCGGAGCCATCCTGTACGGCACTTTAGATATTGGACGAGTATCCGGAAATGTATCAATTGTGAATTCAATTTCTCTATCCGGCGGCATCCCAGGTATCTCGTCCGGAAACACATCGGGAAACTCTGCCACAATCTCGGTCTGATTCGAATCTACACCCTTCATTTGAGTGTCAAAAACAGAAGCAAGGAACCCTTCACACCCTGAGTACAACATATGCCTTGCTGTAACTGCCGATATTACCATAGGTCCTTGGAACGCCGAGCCGCACGAGTAAGAGAACTCTGTTTCTCCGGTTAGGCGAAACACAACTCTCTTATCCGCACAGTCAATCGTTGCATGACAGGCGCTGAGCCAGTCCATTCCCAAGATGATATCGTACTCTTTGATGTCGAGTACAATTGCATCCAGAGATAAAGTCTTGCCTCCAACTTTAATGTAGCCGTCCCTGCAAATCAAAGTTGCAGGCATATCCACTCCCGAAGGAGTGCTAACACACAAAGCTGTCTTTAATTGAGTCATACAAAATTTATTTTCCGTTGCAAAATCAGAAGAGATAAAGCAATGAGTAGCGCCAGAATCAAAAAGTACTCTTGCAGGTGTGCCTTTATATAGCAACGTACCTGTTATAACATTCTCCGCGGTCTGGGCCTCTGCCTGAGTCAAGGCATAAACCCTTGCTTGCCCACCTTGTTGATTCGGTGCATTCCCAGCTGGAGCCGGTAAGGCTGGTGGCGCTTCGCCACGATGCTGGTTGTTATATGGTCCCCGGTTGTGGTTGTTGTTATGCCCACGATACTGATTATTGTTATGCCCACGAGGAGGATACTGATTCCCTCCTCTATTTCTGCAGTCAGCTTCCTTATGGCCCTGTTCGCCACATTTGAAACACTTCACCCGACAATCTTCGGATCGATGTCCCCAACGGTTGCAAAATTTACAACGTTCTGAATGTTGAGGCCCTCTATTGTCTCCAGTATTGTGACGCTTAGGTGCGTCGTTCCTGCTAGCAGACCAAGGTCGTTTCTGATTATTGAGTCCTTGGTTGCTCTTCATTGTCTCACGACTAGCCGGTTTATGAAATCTCTCCATCTCGAGAGCTGTCTCGTACGCCTCCCGGTAAGACGTACATTTCCGATTTAGCACATCCTTCTCTAGGCCCTCATTCAAGCCTTGCACAAATCTTCCTCGCTTGGCGTCGTCATTCGGTACCATGTACCCAGCGAATGCGACTCTCTTCAAAAACTCTGTCTCATAGTCATGCACTGACATACTGCCTTGTCGAAGTGCAATGAACTCATTCTCTTTCTGTTGTCGGACAGCGGGTAGAATGAAGTGAGAAATGAAAGCCTGCTTGAAGGCCTCCCAAGACATCTTTATATCCTGACTATTTCCGCAAAGTGCCTGTCTCTGCGAAATCCACCATTCCTGGGCCTTGAGACGAAGTTGTACAGCGGCACACTCCACTCTCTTACTGCCCTGAATCTCTAACATTCGAAAATAGCCCTCCAGTGTGTTCAAGAAGCCCATCACCTCATCTGGCTCCTCTTTCCCATTAAAATCAGGCGGGTCGCAACTTTTAAATTCAGAGAACTTGAAGCTCGTCCTCTTCCGTGTCGGCGTCTCAGGTTTCTCTGCCGGCACCTCCACGGTCTCGGTTGCTGTGGCCTTTGCAGAAACATTAGAATCGGCCGACAGCTTGATGACAATCTGAGTTAGACTATCAACTTGCTTTTGTTGAGCATCCAGCTGCTCCTGAAACTGATACTGAAGCTGCTCCTGAAGCGCGCGATGTTGAGCTTCGCTTTGCTTCCTCTGAGCCTCCATTTGCTTAATCAGTTTCTCAATCGGGTCTGACGATGAGTTCGTCTTTGAGCTATCACCCTTAGTCATTCTACAACAAAGAAATAATTCCATTAGCACTCATAAAATATTTATGGGCTTATTGTATGGAACATTATTTCATGCCAGCGCTATCGACACCATCAATCGAGAAAATTTGCATCAAGACTTCCTTTTTGAAATAATTATTTTTGAAATCCGAGGAAGTGAAACCGAGCTCAGATACCAACTTGTCACGCCCCGATTCGGGGAATCGCTCGCTTTGCTTCGATTCACACCGAATCGATCTTCCTCGCTAAGGCGTGATGCCGTACAAGTCTGGAGTTGCACTTGTACAAGGCTAGAACATTTCACATTTATATCATTTTGAAACATTTGAAGTAAGCCACAGTTGCGGAAACATTGAGACACAATATAGGAAGAAGAAATACTCATTTTATTCATAATTGTAGTCAGAATACAACTTTTCTCGATAATATTTGAAATGCCATTTCGGCTACATTGATTCATGAAAAGAAGTACAACTGATAGGCTGCCATGAAATAATTTCCCGTTCCATACATCACGCCCCTTTAGTACTTTGAAATATAAGCAGCTATCTTTGAAATCTCCGCAATACTTTGTGCGTCTTTAGGGAAAAACAACTTGAAAGGAAACAGCAGTTCAGAAAGCTTTAATTGCGATGTGCGCCCGAGCCTTCTCCAGTACCTGTGGAGGAGGGGTCAGCACATTATAACAATGCGCTGGTGAGCCCCGTTGGCCCACTCAGCTAAACCAACATTTTTATTAATGACAAGCATTTTAAAGATATGAACTTATAAGGGACAGGCAACATTTAGAGTAAATCACAATTCAAATGACATGGTAGTTCATAACACCATGTTTACTTTACCATTGGCCGAATCCAGCTTTCCTGCATAAGATACAGGATAATAATAATATACTTACCGCCCCTGCATAAGACATTGATTAGCATACATTCCCACGATGTGACCACTGGTGTTGTTAAACCATATGGACTCTTTTCATTCATTCATTTGCATTTGGGACTTCAAGATAATGAGATGACAGCACAGTAGGGAGCTAGCCTCTATGATGCCTCGCATTACTCATGTTCCCCAAAGCACTTCATTATTTCCTCCTAGGCCGAATCGGTACAGGCGCCCCTGTACCGTTCGAGGAAATTATTGCTCAATCCTTGTATACAAGTTGTCCATGGTCAGGCGAATGTGTGTCCGACTCGATATACACAGTGTGCATAGAATATTTGAAGTAATAGGCAACAAGATCATTCTTAGCATTTCATAACCATCATTCTAGGCATCAATTCAATCATTTCGATGTTCAGTTCATTGCAGTGTAATCAATTCATTTCAATGTTCTATCTCTAGCATCTTAGTGGTATTGACTTGTGGCATAAGCATCTTGATATCGATCAACGGATGTTGCAAGACAATTATTTAGTTGGCATGAAGGAATAGCGAGAGGGACAATACCACCACAGAGATCCACACTCACCAAGTTAGAGAATCGTCGAGAGAGAGAGGAACACTTGCACGCTTAGCCTTCAGTCACGCGTCAGTCTGCATTGGCACCAAAAGATTGATTAATAATCCGTCTCGTTGTGTTCTCTTCTCTCAGAATTCTCAAGAATGAATGCTATGTAAATCGATGAAAAAGGGCAAGAATCAAATCATCGAAAATCATTCAGAAAAGCATCCATCAAAACCAAGCAGCAAAACCAGCAGCAAAACATCCAGAGAAAACTCTTGGACGCATTTCAAGAAAAACCGATCCATCAATTGGAAAGGTTCTTATGCACTTGTCCGTGATCGATTCGATGCCGACGGTAAGTTTCCCCAATACTCGGTTCCGACCGAGTTAGCCAAGCCACAAGCCTTATATAGTGAACCGCTAGGAGCGGGACACTACAGTATGGACTAATTGATTAAATATAGAGTGAAACAGTTCACATGGCACTGGAAATTTCATACCACTGGGACTGGGAGCATGAACCATTTTCATTTGCATGCAAGGTCAGGTTTTGAAAAGTAGTCTAAAAATTCCTTTATACTAACTTATTAAAAAAAAAATTAGGACCTTATTTTAATTATTTTTGTATTTTGGAAAGAACAAAATGACATCATAATCGCACAATACATTTTTTAAATTTTATTTTCTATCTAAATTATTTAGTTGTCTTTATTAAATTTAATGTACAATTTTAATTAGTAAAGTTAGGTATGAACATATTTTGAAGAAAAATCATGATGAAGACTACTTTCATTATCATATAGTAGGATAGATTAGGGGTAATTACACTCAGCCCCCTCCTATATTTTATGAGTATTAAATGAGCTACTCTTATTCCAAAATAAATTACATTGATCTCGTATTCTTTATAAAATTTATTAACTATACGGGAGGACACTGGTATTAGTTTCTATAAAAACTAGAAACTTTAGGAGGCCGTGTAATTTAGTTTCAAAACATGGGTTGTCGTTTAATAAGTGTAAAACATAGAATGGTTAATGCAATTAACCCAAAAAAAATTATAAGTTGTTGTAAAAATGAGAGAGATAAAGTAATATTGGTAGCCAGGAATTGTGTACTTAGCCTTTTTCTCATTGATAACATATATCGTGAATATGATAGAGATTGTTGTGGGTATTGATAAGCACATCCACATTTGGGTATGTCCAAATTACAACACTCCCTCTTAGATGCTCATTTTAATTATTGTCTCATTAAAAAAAATTCGGTTCAGCTGAAACCGAATGAACCGAATGCTCACCACTATACTATTCTCAAATTACCTATTGAGTCCATAAATTAATTATAAATTACGCAAAATCTGGGAAAAATATTAATTATAAATTATGCCTTTCCGAGATCGAACCTAGGTCGTTCGTCTGACAGACGAAAATACTCACCACTATATTACAACGACTCTATTATTTAATATTTTTAAATCATGCACGTTTATTTAAATGATGAAGGTAAATGTCATGAAGAAGTAAATGGAAGAAATTATTTAATATATTGAAAAATATATGATAAGAAGGTATACATTAGCAGGGATATTTCTGAGGCAAGGGCTATATTTGGGATCTTTACCTAAAATCTCACGAACTACCTCTTTGTCACTTCAACTAAGGAGACGTTGATGCCATAATGCTTCCCGTCCACAGGAATGCTTGCCTAATTTCTTTGGAAGAATTGATGTTGCAATCACGTAGAATGTCTAAAGATTCTGAAGGTTAGGGACAAACATGGAACCAGTAGAATGAACTTCGTTTTCAAACCGGAAGCAACTGTCGAAAAACAAAGTGATGTTGGGGCATTTTTATTCTTGACATGTAGAGAACTTGCATACTTAGTGAAGTTTTAGTCCCACATCGAAAATGTACCATGTGGTATCTCAACATATATAGGCTTCTATGTATTGTTGGGATGTGCACATGGGTGGTGACCCAAAGGTGGGAACCATATGGGTAATTTTACTAAGAGGTAAGAATAAGGCTCCATGGCAAGCTTCTAGCTTTTTGCTTTTGGAAAATTTATTTCCATGGGAGCTAGCGACTCGGACTCGGGCTCAAGGGCATATGAGACGTAATGTGGCATTTTGTTGGCGCACTTTGAACTTAGCACGTCAACATCGTCGCTAGGCGCATAGTGCGCTTAAGTTGCGCTTACGCGGGCCCAGTTACGCGGGCCATTACGCGGGCCTCGTTACGCGAGCCCAGTACGCGCAGTGTGCGCAGCGTACGCAGTGTGCGTAGAGTGAGTAATAGGGCTGTGTGCGTAAAGTGCAAATCACGCTGGTTACGCGAGTGGTGCAACTTGCGGCATAACGTGTCTTTGCATGTTCTGAGCGGTTGCTCCATGTTCGGGGTGGTTATTACCACGTCCCTAACATTGTGCTAACCGGACAGTTGTTGCAGGGGCCTATATAAGGTCTCCTCCTTCTCTCTCAAAGTTAGGGACTAATACACAGATAGTAGACAAAAAGTTTACAAGTATTTAGAAGCTGTGAGAGAGAAGAGAGGTATTGTACCAGCGTTGAGTTTTGCACGGGAGTTCGTGTTCATCCGAGAAGTCAGAAGAGCAAGAGTATTCCAAGTTCTCCGACGAACTTGCTGGTTCCTGGAAGCTATTCGTGTAGGATGAATAAAGCTTTGAGCAACGGTGATCATTCACCCCAGCAGGAGTTTTTTCATCTTTCGCCTGTCACCTTCTTCGTTTATCAGAATTCTATTAGCTCACCTTCGGTGAAGTGTTTGCGTTGGTAGAAATCTGTGCACCTTCTCTGAAGTGTTGTATTAGTGGAATTTCAGTTACGTACCTTCTGTGAAGTGTTATGTAATAACGATTGTTTTTACAATTGTTAGGAATTCTCAGTTTTCCATCGAAAAAATTGTGCCCCGGCACTAACAATCTCAAAGCTTTATTGCTACGATGGAAAACGTTAATGTTTCACTCTTCAATTCTGACTTTTGTAAGTTAGAAAAGTTTGATGGAGAATATTACCAAGTCTGGAAGAGAAATGTTTATCTCACCCTTCAACTCAAAGACGTAGATCACGTGCTTCTGGAGGAAGAACCTACTGTTCCAGATGTTGGGTCTGCTGCCTCAATCACCGCGGCTTCTAAACTTCAAGCAAAATAGAGAAGAAAAAATAGTATTTGCAGGCTGCTTATCCTGAATGCTATGGAAGAATCCCTTGCAGAATCCTATTCTAAGAAGACTATCGCTAGAGACATATGGGAGTCTCTAGAAAAACTCTACGAAGAAGACAAGAACCGCACTAAAATCTTTGTGTTTGAAAGATATCACAAGTGGTTCTTTGAGGACGAAAAATCTATGTTGCCGCAGGTGAAGGAGTTCCTGAAACTACGACAGAAGCTGGAAAACGAGGCGATGCCCCTCTTCGACAAGTTTATTGTTGGAGGGATTGTCTCAAAGCTCCCCGCTGGGTGGAGCAAGTTCTATGCAAACATGCATAGGAAGAAGCTGGAGATCACCCTTGAAGATCTCCTGCAGGAAATCTTTGTTGAGGACCAGATGCGGGCTCAACTGAAGGTGGATGCACTGTCCAAGCAATTGGCTAACGCCAATCTGGTGCATTCAAGGGAACCAAGGGTAAAGCATGCGGCTTCCCAAAGCAAGAAGAAGGACCTTGACAATCTAAAAGTCAAGGGTACTTCAATGAAGAAGAAGAAGCCAAAGTCTCACTTGGCTTGCTTCAAGTGCGGCAAGAAGGGCCACTTTAAGAATGAGTGTAAAGCAAAAGCCAAGCAATCGGACCAAGGAGAACCTAGTAAGGTATCTATGATCACTGATGTTGTTGCTATGATTGTGCAGGTTGATGCGGTAGGAACTGATGCTGACTGGTGGGTAGACACTGGAGCCACCTGCCATATTTAATGCTCCAGCAAGGAGTGGTTCACCACCTACACCCCTACTTTTGATGTGGTTATGATGGCGAACCAGGCACAAGCTGAAGTGCTTGGGATCGGGACAGTGGTATTGAAGCTGACTTCTGGCAAGTCTCTGACGCTTAAAGGCGAGAAGCATGTACCTGCTATCGCCAAGAACCTGATCTCAGGAGGCCTACTCTGCAAAGCAGGCCTCAGGATGGACATCAATGCTGGCCAGATGGTGATGTCTATCAGGGGAACATATTTCGGAAAAGTTTTTTATACCGAAGGAATGTTCAAAATTTAGCTTGTAAATCAATTCAATGTTGTTAATGCAATCACTCATTCTGCTTATACTTTTGAGTTGTGGCATAATAGGCTAGGACATGTTCATTCTAAATGAATTAACAGAATGTCTAGTCTAGCGCTTATCTCCAAGTGTGGGGGTAAGGTAGAGAAATATGAAGTTTGTGCTCAAACTAAGATCACAAGAAAACCCTTTCCTCGGGTTAATCAAAGTACAGATCTTCTGGAGTTAGTACACTCAGATATCTGTGACTTCAAACAGTTCTCTACAAAGGCCGGGATGAAGTATTTCATAACCTTCATCGATGATTTCTCTAAGTATGCGTTCGTCTACTTGCTGAAGGCTAAAGACGAAGCATTTGAGAAGTTCAAGGAGTTCAGGGCCGTAGCTGAGCGACAAACTGGACAACAACTCAAAAGAATAAGAAGTGATCGGGGTGGGGAGTATAGGTCTTATAAATTCGCATCATTCTGCAAAGAACATAGAACTGTCAATGAGACTACGGCTCCGTACTCTCCTCAATCCAACGGAGTAGCTTAGAGGAAGAACAGGACGTTGACAGAAATGATAAACTCAATGCTGTTGACTGCGGGTCTTCCTGAGTGCTACTGGGGAGAAGCTGTACTGACGGCCACTTTTATTCTGAATAGGGTGCCTCATGCAACTTCTGACATTACTCCTCATAAACTCTGGTTCAAAGTCAGACCTAACTTAAATGTCATTCGAGTGTGGGGGTGTCTGGCATATGTCAAGCTTCCATATCTAAAGATTCAGAAGCTTGGGACAAGGACTACTAAGACGATCTTCTTGGGATATACCGAGAAGAGTGATGCTCGAAGATTTCTTGATATTGAGTCAAATCATATCATTGAATCTCGCGACGCAGAATATTTTGAAGACAAATTTGTAAGGCACAAGAATATTATTCTTTCGGATGTTCCGGAGAATAATGAGGATGCGCAGGTCTTCAATGAAGATGTGGTCCAAAAAGATGTTGTTGTTGAAACAACGGTTGAACCAGATCTCGCTGAGCGGTCAACGAAGCGAGTGAGGAGGCCGAAGGACTTCGAAAGTGACTTTGTCACATATCATGTGGAAGCAGATCCGCTTACCTATGATGAGGCGATGAAGACCAGAGACGCAGTTTTCTGGAGGAAGGCGATTGACAATAAAATTGAATCCATCACTTCCAATAATACTTGAGTGTTGGTTGATCTTCCTGAAGGAGCAAAATCGATCGGATGCAAATAGATCTTTAAGAAGAAGATGAAAGCAGACGGAACTATTGACAAGTTCAAGGCTAGGCTAGTAGCCAAGGGATTTTCTCAGAAGCAGGGAATCGACTACTTTGACACGTATGCTCCAGTAGTCCGGATGTGTGAGCCCCTGTTTTTCAAAATTTACTTAATTAGTGTTACTTAATTTTTAATGTCATATTTAGCCTTAAATTAGGTTATTAGAATTTTTAGGAATTTTCTAGAATTTTTAAATAATTTTTAAATGATTTTTAAAGCTTAAAATATCAATTTGCAATTTTCTAAAATATTTTAATTGAGTTTTGCAATTAATTAAAATGTTTTAATATTATTTTGTAATTTTTAGAATTGTTTTAATATAGTTATGTAATTTATTAAATTGTTACGATATCAGTTTGCAATTACTCAAATGTTTTAATTGCGGAATACAAATTATTATTTGCATTTATCTACTTTAGGGACCAGTTTGTAATTACCTAAAGTCTAGGGGCCCTAATGCTAAATCTTATTCTACCCACCCCCGACGACTCGGCTGGCCGACTGCCACGCCGACGACGACCGCCGACTCGCTTTTTTCCGCCATTTTCGGCCAGCGCGACGCCCCCCGACCGACTATGACCCCCTATAAAAACCCCCACACTCTCCCCGACCCATCCACCACCACTACGACCCAACCACCGCCGACCACCGCCCTATTTTCCCCCAGAACCCATCACCGGAACCCTAGCTCCGACTAACACCCTAAATCCACCTCACCGACGAACGTCACCACCCCCAACCACCCTCATCTGACTCGCCGCACCAAGACGAGTCGATCGCCGCCCAAGCGCCGCCTTACCAACGCCTCCTCCGCCATCCACGGCTCCCGAAACCCCCTATCGAAGACGGACACGTAAGTGGCTGTGGTAAATCGTGTCGTACGTGTCTCGAATCCACGTATGTGGTTCGCCAAGACACGGGGACCCTAGTCCAGTGTTTGGACACGCGTATCCTTACTCGTACGTGTCCTAAATAACCCCGACACGTAGACTCTGTGTCCCAAACTGTCAGGACACAGAGTGATATTTCGGGATACTGTTATTTTCAACTAAAACCTAAATAAAATAAACCAAAACCTAACTCTAACACAACGAGCGGGCTGACCCCCTGGACAGCCCGACCCGACCCAGAAACCCGACCCATAGGGCCGAGTTCGAGCCCCCCTTTGTGCTGTTGTTTCTATTTCTTTTTCTTTTTCTTTTTTTTGTTATATATATATATATATATATATATATATTTTTATATATATATATATATATATATATATATATATATATATATATATATATATATATGTATATTTTATATATATATATGTATATACATGTATTTGTATATATATATGTATTATTATATATACTGTATTATATATATATACAGTATATATATATATATATATATATATATATATATATATATATATATATGTATTTATGTACATATATGTATATATGTACATATATATATATATATATTTTTTTATATGTACATATATGTATATATATATATATATATATATATATATATATATATATATATATATATATATATATTTTATATGAACATATGTATATATGTTCATGTGTATATATATTATTATATATATACTATTATATATATGAATACAATATTTGTATATATATATATATATATATATATATATACTTCATAGTTAAGTATTTTCTTATATATATATATATATATATATATATATATATATATATATATATATATATATATATATATATATATATATATGTATGTATGTATTTTTAACATATGTATGTATATATCCATTATGTAAATATCTATATATTTATATGTAAATATAAATATTGTAGATATACATTTTATATATATGTATTTTACGTCTTTGTATTTTTGTATATTTAAATTACTGCAACCATTTGGTGTCCAAGCCTAGCATGGGTTTTTGGGCCCAAATGTATTTTCACACATTCAAGACCTGTACAAATCATATTGGACTTGATTCATGGCATTGGGTCCTGTATTTGAACTTTGGTTCAAATTATGTACATGGACAAAATATGCAGATAATTAATTATTTAATTTTAGATTGTGTACAATGCTGTTTTTGAATTTCTAAAAATACTTTAATTACTGTTAAAATTCTGGAAAAATAGTATTTTGATACTATGTTAACTTAGCTAATTTATCATAATTTTTACAGTAATTAATTTGCAGTTTTGCCACTATTTTGGCATATGAAACCAGAACTCATTTTCTGTGTACTTAGGAAAACTGATTTTTATAAAATACTTGTACTGGTTAATAAATTCCAGAAAAATTATAATAAATTTCTATAATTAACTAGGATCATTTTGGTACTTTATTTTATGTAAAATTAAGCTTTTTGTCCATCTCAAAAATTGTTGGAACACAATGTTCATTTGATTTATTTATTGAATAATTACGACTTGCAACTTTTTGTGTTATTTTGAGTTTTAGCCGTGTTGAACCTCACCCCTCACTAGTGTAAAGACCCTAGAAAGTTAGTTATAGTAGTGTATCATCCCACATTGGTCTCCTATGCTAAAGTCATCATTTTGGCTAGGTACCCAGTCACAAGTCGTGTTGCACCAATTAGTGTCTTAGTGTTTTAGCTTAGTGTAAAAACTAAGTTTATGTATTTATTTCTACAGTGACGAGTTACCAGACATCTATAGCACTTTTATCGCAGCTTGCTTTGCTTTGCTTTGCTAGAGGCAAGTACTTTCTACAAACTTTACATACTGCTATAACAATAAACTGTGATTTACCAACCATGTTAAATGCTGATCCTTGGGATAGCAAGTTAGAACTTTACATGTTGTATTACTTTTAGTCTCTACCATGTTTAGACAGTATCTCATAGCTCTCACATGTTTAAATAATGGGTTAAGGGAAAACTGTTAGTATTGTACGTGAACATGACCCCCTTCTCCGTATGTATTTACCACGCTCGGTGACATTCTATATGTGACCTTGCCTTATGTTCTGATCTTGCGTTTGTGTATGGATATACACCGATGCCGTTCGTACACGTATGTGCATACCAAAAAACTTGATATGTGCCGCTGTACATCCTATTCACCTATTGACCGATTCACGTACATGCTACGGTTTTAAACTTTTAAACTATATGTTGTCATTTCTAAAAGAACCAATTAAACCATGATATGCCATGATTCCAGTTTATTACATTCCTGTTCATGCTTTGTATATTTAGTTTGCTAGAATCAGTACTTGATCCCATCCTGACAAGATAACGTTGTAGGTGTCCTTACTGAGGAGGAGTTACTCTGCGACTCATATTATGGAGATACTGCCGAGGACCCGACTTTGCTTTACGAGGATGTTCCGGCAGGGAAACTCGCCTAGTTTGCATAGTCACTTGGGATACTTAGTGTAGTCATGTATTAGACTACGTATTTTATAACTGGACATGTATCCAGTTTTACATTTCAGACTTGTACTTTGGACTTATTTCTTTATGAGACGACTTTTATGTTTGGAGCATTTATGACTTTTATTCACTTATAGAACTGTTAGCATATTTAGTCTTATCTTGTTATTTCTAGAACAGCTTACTGCGTTTTATCCCAAACGCAGGCTGGACATGACTCGGCCCGGCCCAACAATTTGGGTAGCGGGTCGTGACTGGATGACTACCATCAGAATGTTGATTGCTCTCGCAAAAATACATAAGATGGTGATACATCATATGGATGTGAAAATGGCTTTTCTAAATGTCGAGCAAACCGAAGAGATTTATATGCAACAACCAGAGAGATTTGTCATCAAGGGTCTTGAAGACAAAGTCTGCAAGTTGGTGAAATCTTTGTACGATCTTAAACAAGCTCCCAAGATATGGCATGAGAAATTTGACAAGGTTATAAGGTCAAATGGCTACATGGTCAGCGAGACGGACAAGTGTGTTTACACGAAGTTCGCTGATGGAAGAGGTGTGATCGTTTGTCTGTATGTGGACGACATGCTTATCCTAGGTACGGATATGAGCTGTGTCATGGAGACAAAGAGGTTCATCTCGAGCAAGTTCAGTATGAAGGACTTGGGGGAAGCTGATATGATCTTAGGGATCAAGATCATCCGGACAGACACTGGACTAGCGCTGTCACAGTCTCATTATATTGAGAAGATGATCACTCGTTATGGGTATCGGGATCTTTCAGGGATCGATACGCCGTACAGGTGTGATCTGAAGCTGAAGCCTAATTCAGGAGAAAGCATCATGCAGCTGGAGTATGCAAGCGTAATCGGGAGTTTGATGTATGCTACTACTGCCACAAGGCCTGACATAGCTTTCGCCGTGAAAATGCTGAGTCATTTTACGAGCAACCCTGGTGTTGAACACTGGAAGGCTGTGAAACGGGTTATGAGATATCTCAAGAAGACTCAGACATATGTACTGTACTACAGCGGAGATCCGCAGGTAGTCGAAGGCTTCAGTGACGCCAGCTGGTGCTCAGATTTGGAGAGCGAGAGGTCCACAGGTGGATATATTTTCACAATGGATGGAGCTGCTATATCATGGAAGTCGAAGAAGCAGACAATGCTCTCGCGATCATCCATGGAATCTGAGTTCTTTGCACTTGACATCGCAGCCGAGGAAGCAGAATAGCTTCGGGAGCTCATGTATGATCTTTCAGTGGTTGGGGCACAAATACCGGCAATACCGATATACTGCGACAACTAGGCGACTGCGGCGGTGGCATCAAATGACCTCTTCAACGGAAAGAAGAGGACTGTACGGTTAAAGCACAGGGCAGTACGATCTTATTAAGAGATATGTAATTGCAGTGATTGATGTTTGGAGTCAGAAAAACCTGGCGGATCCGTTCACCATGGGCCTCAGGCGCCAGCTGGTCGATGACTCAGCATGTAAAATGGGCTTGAAGGCATTCTGATATTAGTTATTGTATTCCTACCATAAAGTTTATGTTATTAGTTCAAAGATTTATCTACTGGGCATCCAGCTTTTGGTTCAAGTGAGGACCATTAACTGGAAGAATATCAGGAACGGTGGGTACATGTTCTATTGGGCATGGAGAGGTTACGGACATATAACCACTGTTGTCTACTGTTGTTTTTTGCGAAAAACGGTTCCTGTGGGAAGGTTGGCTTAATTGCCTTAATGAGTTCTCAAGCAGAGTGAATGCCTGGTGTGCTTTACAGGAAGTACGGTAGAGCAGCACTACAAGGAGTGAAACTCCATGCTACAGTGGGGTGACTCCACGATGAGGTTCCTATATGTGGGGTGCTGCCCAGGAATAGGATAAAGCCTCGGCTTTGCAGGCCAAGTCACAGCGGCGTAGCACCGCAAATAGGCAGTTAGCCTAATGCTGTATGTTAAAAATAAAGAGGGGTTTAGTCAGCACTACAAAGAGGAGGAGTTCCTCATGTTACAGTAGCACGACACCACGATGAGGTACCCGGTTAGGGATAAAGCCTCGGCCTTGTAAGCCATGTTGTTGCGGCATAACACCGCAAGGGAGCGAAGGCTTCATACTGGGTAGTTTGGCACTACAAAGAGGCAGTTGCCTCATGCTACAGTAGTATGACACTACAAAGGTTCCCAGTTATGGGATGATTCCCAGGGAGGGGTAATGCCTTGGCTTCGGGCCATGTCATAGCGACGTAGCACCGCAAGGAGAGCGTAAAGCGTTCCATGCCATGCCTCTTTATAATGAACTCACCTATAGTATATGGACAGAGATATCAGGCCGTCTCTTGAGGGTAAACTTGTAGACGCCCAAGAGTATACACTGAAACCAAGCTGGCACAGGGCCTTTAATGTGCATAGCCAGAAGCACATGTGACTACATTGTGTGAGTGGAAACAACTTCAGCTATGGTGCAGAATTCAAGGCTTAGTCCATTCTTGTATTATAGTCTGTTGTTTAACCCATGCGGGAAGATTCAAGTCATCGTCGTAGGTCCTAAAAATCAAGTTGTACCCATCAACAAAATTATCAAAATCAATTTATACATCTTTCAAGTGAACTGCGCAGAAGACAGATTGCGCAACCATTCGATTGCGCAGGCTGAAGTGTGCACTCATCCAAGTGCGCATGCTGACGTGGCCTCGTCATCATTACCTGATAGAGAATCAGATCTTCTGACGGCTGACAGTACGGAGAACGAGGAAACTGTTCGTTTACTGTGCAGCACAACGCTGGAGGACAGCTGTACATGCAGCACAATCTGTCTACAGCGCAATCCAGCCCAGCGCCGTCCATCCTAGCACAATCCGAAGCCAGCGCAATTCAAGTGGCGCACTCCATCAACTGACAAAGTACACGTGGCCTTTATGCCATCAATGACTCATTACGTGGTAACCATCTATACACGATCATGCGCATTTTAATCAAATAATGCAATGTGTCCAAGACAGTTGGCCTACGATCAAGTAACTGCCAGCGCAATCTGATGTCTGCGCAGTCCAATGCAGCGCAATCCGACTTGCGCAGTCCAGAATAACTACAAAGTAGTTATTTCCAGAACTCTATAAATAGAGTTTCAAGTCCTTCCTAGGGGGATCATACATACGCACAGAGATCAGAGATCATCACCAGAGATCAGGAGTCCTTGCCAAAGTGCTGTTGTAATCTTCAGAGGCTACCGTCTTCAATGTTCACATCGTCCAAGGGATAAAGCGATCGTCATTCAGATCGGATTCCTATAGTTGTACTTTCCCAGAATTCTTGTAATCTTCTTTTACAAAGTTTGTTGAAATAAAGATCAACTTTTGTTTTTGCAAACAAAATGGCGACTCTGCTGGGGACGACTTTCTCCTCCGACGAGGAAGTGACAACTCAATGTGACGTTGCGTCTATCGGAAAGACGCAGAAGACGCTGGTTGTGAAGGTCAACCAGACGGCCTACGAAGCCATGATCAACTCCAGGGCCACCCCTCGCACTGCGACAACTTCTGCCACGAGCAAAGTGCGCCCAGTGTGGGCCCCCAAGACTGCTGTGCAGTCTGTTGATTCTGCTACCAAGACTGCTGCGCAGTCTAACATCTCTGTTGTCTCTACTGTTGCACAATTTGCCTCTACTACTCATGCGCAGTCTGCTGTTGCCAGTACACAAACTACTTCATATACTGCCCTGTCAAAGTACAAGACTCCTGTTCCTCTGGCGCAGTTGGCAGCAACTTTGCCTGCGCAGTCCACTACTCCAGCAACCAGAGTGCAACCCAAGCACTCTGGTAACAAGACTCCTGCTGCGCAAACTACTGTGACTGAGGCCAGAAGACATTCTGCCAGAACTCCTCCTGCGCAATCTGCCAGTGCACCATCAACCCATGCGCTAACTGTGTCTGCGCAATCCAAGAGAGACAGCCCTTTGGCTAATCTCTCATCTTCTCACAACAAGAGGAAAAGCTCTGCTCCTCCTCTCAAACACCTTGTTGCTCCTGCACAATCTACTGCGGGTAGTCTTTTGGCTATTCCTCCTCCTCCCCAAAACAAAGGAAAAGGTCCGTTGGTCTTTTCTCAAAATTCCTCGTCCCATGACTTGGAAGACAACAGAGGAAAATGCTCTTTAGCTAACCCTTCTTCACTAAACAAAGGAAAAGGCCCTTTGGTCTTTTCTCAGTCTTCCTCGGTTTTTGCCGTAGAAGATCAAACTGAATGTGCTCCGGCACCAGTCAGTACAAGAACCCTTTCTCACAAGGATTCTTCTTCACTCCTTGCCAAAGGGATGTGTACTGATCAGAGAGGTATTATGCCTACTCCGGTAGCAGAGTTCCAAGATCTTCCAACCCTCAAAATCTCCCGTTCAAGACAGAAAAAGTTGTTGGTGTCTCAGACAGAAACCCCTGGGGGTGAGTTTGCTGATTTAAGAACTTATCTCAATCGACTAACTTCGGTGAAACGCAAACAACCAATGCCGAAGACCAACCAACATCAGAAGCAAACTTCCAGGATCAAGAATCCGGACACCTATGCCAATGAAATGAGTACTTCCCTGTACACTCAAGGGACAAAATATTTGAAGAACGGGAACCATGTTCCGAATATTGTCAAAGAACACATCCCTCGAACTTCTTCTCGTCCCGTCGCTGTTCCCGATCTCCGAGAACTCCTCAAGCAAAGACGGGACAACATCTCAACATCCCCAGTACAACCACTTGGACACCATTGCAATCACAAGATTGTCGTCAAGTGTTGTTGTCAGACAACCAGACGATCTGTCTTCGATCGTTTGAACGTTTCAAACTCAGAACCTATATCAGAAGATGAAGACGAGGTTTTGTACGCCTCCATCAACATGACTTCCAGAAAAAACTGGGGGTGGGAAGTGCTCCAAGCACGGCAAGCCTCGCAAGCCAAGCCAACTGTACTTGGATCTACTCCAAGAATCCTCTGACGGAGTATTCCAACATACCATATCCCGAAGCCGAGACACAATCGGTCAAAAGAATCTTCAAGATCCTTCTGGTCATCTTCCTCTTTCTCACTCATGAGATGATTCTTTCTCCGACTATGATGCATACAGTGAAAGCTCAGAACAGACAGTGTCCTCCACTGTACCCAGAGAAGTGACAGCTTATGTTGTCAATGAAGACCCAGATGCTTCCAGTTCAGCTAGTCAAGAACAACGAATAGCTGCACTAGAAGACAAGCTTAAGACCATGGCAGAGATGGTCGCAAGTATGTACTCTATCATTGTGGCCCAGCATACGGTACCACCGACCGTACCTCATACAAATCCTGAAATCATAGCATCGTCGGTGCCCATCAATGCAGGGCTGGGGGTAGCATCTAATCAAATACCTCCTGTACAGATTCAACCTACATCCAGTCAATCTGGTGCTGGGGGTAGTGCTTACCACGCTGTTCCTTCCCCTAACACTGTGATTCAATCTGCTCCTTCTACATTAGTGGAAGATGCCAATGAAGCTGTCAAGCTCCTACGCACTCAGTTCGAAGCTTTCAAGGAGAAGGACAACTTGTAAAGGTTGGGGATCAAGCAACCTTATCCAGTTGAATGGAAGGAAGTCCCATTTCCTCCGAAGTACAAGATCCCAACAATTTCGCTGTTTGATGGCAGCACTTCTCCCAGTCAGTTAATTAACCACTTTGAGGTTATGACTGTCCAACTTCAACCAAATGACGCTCTTCTTACCAGAGTATTTGCTTGCTGTTTAGCCGGCGTAGCATACGATTGGTACAGAAGCTTGTCCGATGGTTGTATCACCTCCTTCTCTGGCCTAAAGCAAATCTTCCTGGAACGATTCTATGAGGGGATCAATGACATGACCATGTCAGCCCTCAATAAAATCAAACAAAGGCACAATAAAACTGCTGAGAGTTTCATTGAAAGGTTCCGCCGGGAAGCTTTAAAAATGCCTCCTGGAACTCCGGCTGCTGTCACCATAAGGCAAATCTATTGCCTATCATTAGCATGTGGACAGGATCTACTCAATTCCAGGACTGGCCATCTTTCATTGTCAACGCTAAAGCAGCTGAAGTTAGCGCTGAGAAATTCAAGCAACTAAGGGTACAAATGTCTAACCCCGACCAGGATGAACACCAGACATCGGGTGGCGGCAATCGCCAGAACAATCACAAAGGAAAAGAAACTTTGAATATCAATTTGACGAATAAGAACAAAGAATCTTTGGCGGTCAACGTAGCTCCCCCTACGTCAACTTCTACCCCTTCAGCACCTTCACCAAGAGAACCTCGTCCGAAAGTAGAGTACTCCTTCGACGAGAATGACACAGTGAGTATCTTTGATTGCTTGATCAAAAGAAATAAGCTCCAGCTCCTAGATCCCAAGAAGCCCGATAAAGTCGGTAAGACTGATCATCCCAAGTACTGTGTCTATCACAGGTTCATCGGACATCCCACTCGAGCATGTTGTGTGCTCAAAGGCAAAATTCAAGAGATGGTCAACGCCGGTGTTGTCACTCTGCAGCAAGACGAGAAAACTGTTACCGCAAACATGGTCTCAGTTCAATTCGGTGACTTTCTGCCCCAGATGGTACAGCACGGTGTCATTCCTATCCCCAAAGCTACTCTCGAGATCGAGAATTTTTCTCTTCCACGAAGTGAAGGTCTCGTCCCCTTGTCTCTTGACAATGGCGAGATTATGTGGATTCATCCGGATCTTGCTTCATAGTTCGAACTTTCCTCTTCCTCTAAGAAGAAATACCGTTCCAAAGGCAAGACAAAGACTTGCAATATGGTATCTTTTGACCCCATAGTTGATGAAGAAATCCTGCTGGGCACCAGATCGGGGAAAGCCTATCTAAAGGATTACCCCGAAGCTCAAGAGAATCCTGTTTCTTCTTCTGAGCCTGCTACAGTGCAGCCTGCTTCCACTGAGGATATTCCTACTGCATCTTCACCGGTTGTAGAGTCTACTCCTCCCAAGCCGACGGTCGCTGACAAAGGTAAATAGCAAGTCCGCTTCGACAAACCGTTGAAGAAGTCATCTCCTTCTGGACTTAAAAAGCCTTATAACTTTGATATCCTGGCTCAATTAGCCAATACATCGGCCCGGCTGTCAATCTTCGAGCTCTTGCGCCTCTCCAAGGAGACTCGGGAAACTCTGAGCGAGGCTCTCATGCAAGCTGAAACCTGTCTAGCCCTTTTGAAGAAGCCAAAAGCAGAGCCAGTCTCTTGCCTCCATTGTCATAGTGTGTTGGAGTTAATTCCAAACATAACTTTCACACAGGATGACATGTTGATGGAAGACAACAGGCACGACTGTCCTCTCTACTATACAGGATATGTCGACTCGATGAAAGTCGATCGTATTCTGATAGATCCAGGGTCTGCTCTCAGCATCATACCGAAGACAATGTTGGTTGCATTGAAGATCCCAGTGCATAGTCTCTCCAGTACAATTACCACCATCCTTGGGTTCAATCAGGGAAGGAGTGAGCCTCTAGGCAAGATTCGCCTAAAACTCCAAATAGGCAATCTTCGCACAAAGGTGACCTTCTACATCATTGACAACCATAGTTGTTCTTACAATGCTTTGTTGGGGAGACCATTCCTGCATGAACACAACATTGTTCCTTCGACTCTCCATCAATGTTTCAAATATGTCGATGACAATGGAGAAGTTCAAAAGGAGGTGGATGATCTCTATCCTTTCAAAGGCGTCGAAGCATACTGCAACGATGCCCATATGTACAAGAATGAATTCATGAAAGTAGTGCTGTCCCTGGACACTGAAGAAGAATAAGAAGCAGTGCCTAATGACACCCTCATCATACCTGTCAAATGGCGTGTTTTTTGTCCTCAGTCCTCCAAACCACTGGCTATTCACTTGCCAGTCCAGAAGCAACCAACTGATGATGGTCAAGATCAAAGGGAGCTCACCTCTTCTGAGCCACTTGTTATAGACTTACGTCGTAACAAGGAAAAAAGGCAGCTCACCTCTTCTGAGCCACTTGTTATTGATTTATCTCATAACAAGGATAAAAGGGAGCTCACCTCCACTGAGCCGCTTGTTATCCACCTCCGTCGTAACAAAGCCAATCCTCCTCCACGTTCTTCTTCTTTCCCTTTTGTAATCAATCTGACCAAGCCTGCTAAGGCTAAGGGTCCTGCTGTAAATACAGATGTACAAATCAATGAAAAAGTATCTACTTTCTAGTATACTGATATCATTTATCATGCTAAGTGCTATTTGGATATAATAGATAGCTTTCAGTCATTTACAATGGGAGTTGTACAATCTCTTCAAACAGAAGTCTTACTCGAACATCCAAATGATTCATATCGTATTGTTTTCGCTCGAAAGAAAGGCGAGAGTCCAATACTTTTTAGTAAAGGACCAGAACAACAATTCAGCTATACGGATGATAGCAAAAGTAACGATAGCAAAAGTAACGATACGGGGCATCTTCAACTTCGTCATTACAGTCAACAATCAAAAGACATCATCCGAAAGATGGGTTATGACTTCAAGAGTGGCCTCAACTACGGTAAGGGTAGAAGAACTCCTATCCGTACGGCTGTTCCGAAAGAAAAGTCAGAAATGTACTACAGCAGGACCAAAAGAGGCCTCGGATATGCTTCTCCTCATGTATTATCTCCAGCAGCTTCTGAATCCGATAGTGAGGAGCGTTCTAACTCTTCTGATTCCAGATCATGGGATTCTGACACCAGCATCGGTCAAGTTCATCAACTGACTGTGTCTTCTAACATGGTCTCCGTCGAACTTCCAGAAGGCTATGACGAGGATATTGAAGAAAGTCCCGAAATAGATCCTTGAGCTCAACGAATGGATACCCAATGGGGAACTCCGATTCGAACAAAGGGAACTATTTATAGTTTTCGAGAATGAATAAACTCCTCAGATTGTGCCGGATAAATAGGAGCTAATTCCTCCGATTGCGCAAACAGGTCATCATATGCGCAACTTGATTTTCAAAACAAAATTCAAAGTATTTCGAAGCTTTGACTATTTTTAAACTTCGAAAACTTTGAAGGGGGTCTTGTATGTCCTAAAAATCAAGTTGCACCCATCAACAAAATTATCAAAATCAATTTAGACATCCTTCAAGTGATTGTGCAGGCTGAAGTGCACACTCATCCAAGTGCGCATGCTGACGTGGCCTCGTCATCATTACCTGACAGAGAATCATATCTTCTGACGGCTGACAGCGTGGAGAACGAGAAAACTGTTCGTTTACTGTGCAGCACAATGCTCGAGGACATCTGTACATGCAGCGCAATCTGTCTGCAGCGTAATCCAGCCCAGCGCCGTCTATCCTAGCACAATCCGAAGCCAGCACAATTCAAGTGGCGCACTCCATCAACTGACAAAGTACACGTGGCCTTCATGCCATCAATGACTCATTACGTGGTAACCGTCTATACATGATCATGCACATTTCAATCAAATAATGCCATGTGTCCAAGACAGTTGGCCCACGATCAAGTAACTGCCAGCGCAATCCGACTTGCGCAGTCCAGAATAACTACAAAGTAGTTATTTCCAGAACTCTATAAATAGAGTTTCAAGTCCTTCCTAGGGGGATCATACATACGTACAGAGATCAGAGATCATCACCAGAGATCAGGAGTCCTTGCCAAAGTGCTGCTGCAATCTTCAGAGGCTACCGTCTTCAAAGTTCATATCGTCCAAGGGATAAAGCGATCGTCATTCAGATCGGATTCCTATAGTTGTACTTTCCCAGAATTCTTATAATCTTCTTTTACAAAGTTTATTGAAATAAAGATCAACTTTTGTTTTTGCAAACAAAATGGCAATTCTGCTGAGGACGACTTTCTCCTCCGACGAGGAAGTGACAACTCAATGTGACGTTGCATCTATCGGAAAGACGCAGAAGACGCAGGTTGTGAACACTACTAAAATCTGTCAATTCAGCGACGCGTAAAGACGTCGCTAAAAAGGAAAAATACGTCGCTAATTACTATTAGCGACGTTTTCAAGTAGTCGGGATTAACCTAGTCGCTAAACAAGAAAACGTCGCCATACGTCGCTATTGCGACGAGCTTTAGCGAAGTGTCCACGTAGCTAATATAGCGACTGCCAGCGACATAAAACGTCATAATATACCGACGTAAACTAGCGACGTTGAGTGACTCTGTCTCGCATCGATGCTGACCTGGCATGAGAGCGATATGGCGACGTTCTGCGACTTTTCTACGTCGCTACATTACCGACGTTTACCGACGATCAGCGACGATTTTACTTACAGTTAGCGACGTAATTAGCGACGTTTCTTTCGTCACTGACCGTCGGTAATCGTCGCTGAACGTCGCTAATATTAAAAAAAATTAAAAAAAATACAGCATTTGCAGCATTCCCTGCAGCATTTGCAGCATCCCCCACACCATTTGTTACAACAACAACGGTGTGTATCACGAACACAGTATCAAACAACACAGATACACACAATCAGGAACACGTTTGAAACACAATCTCATCAATCAACACAGATATATGAAAATTTGTAACAACAATGTCCAACATAATGGTCCACAACTTAACTGCCAAGTATGGGAAGGAATGGCTCAGAACACAACCCAAAATTTATTCTAGCATACATTAGTGTGAATCATCTATGTTCTGTACATATGGTGTAGTATATGTTCTTATCGTATGTAGTATCTGAAGAATGTAACAGAATCAAGATGAACTCACATAATGTAATACTAAGACGTCATCTACTACTATATAAGATATAGTGATAGGTTGTCGTATCATCATTGCCGAAGTCGGAGGACAGTCAACTTTATCTACGGCTACATAGTTTCTGCCTCGCCAGTCGAATGGCTGCAGGGACTATGTCCTGATCACCATGTCGTACCGTAGATTAATGCAAATAGAGCTGGAGCCAAAATACAGAAACCAAAATATGATATCCACCTCAAGTGTAGAGTCGGAAGAGAAGATCTTTTCCACCCTCTCCCTCCCTCACGCTATCAACGTTACAACTTTTCCACCTCAAGTTCTGATCAAGTATTTTCCTTCTCCTCTCCTCCACCATGGCTCTGAACCTATTTGCTCCTCCCTACTTTCCTTCTTCTTATTTGACTCTCTCAGCCACATATGATATCCAGCTCAAGTGTAGAGTCGGAGGAGAAGAAGTGGACATGAAGAGGAGGGGGAAGCAGCACAGCCGGCGGCATGACCCGGAGGAAGTACAGAGATTTTCTTCAACATACGTAGGAGAACTATAAGGATATATCTTTTCACAACATATCACCTTGTCAAAGACCCTTAATGTGACAACCATGTTACCACGGTGTCGGAAAACTAACATGTCATAATTTTATAAGCCGTGTGTTTTGACATAATCCTCCAACCGGATTTCAGTTCTATGTAATAATGCAAGATTACGACATAGGAGGAAAGAGTTGGAAGGATTATGTAAAAATACACGGCTTAGAAAATTATGACATGTTAGTCTTCCGACACCGCGGTAACATGGTTGTCACATTAAGGGTCTTTGGCAAGATGACATATTGTGAAAAGATATATCCTTATAGTTCTCCTACGTATGTTGAAGAAAACCTCTGTACTTCCTCCGGGTCATGCCGCCGGCTGTGCTGCTTCCCCTCCTCTTCCTGTCCACTTCTTCTCCCCCGACTCTACACTTGAGCTGGATATCATATGTGCCTGAGAGAGTCAAATAAGAAGAATGGAAGTAGGGAGGAGCAGATGGGTCCATAGCCATGGTGGAGGAGATGAGAAGGCAAAACTGAATCAGCATTGTCTTCCGGATCGTCCTCATCAAGGCATAACGGGCTGCTCAACGTGCCCAGCTTCTTCAACTTCTCGCTGGCTGCAGAGTCGAAATGGGAACGGGTCCTCTTTGCCGGCCCGGAGCTCTGACTCGCACTCGTGGCCGCGCTACCGGTTTTCTCTCCTCCTCTGACGCGGGTCATAAGAGAAGAAATTTCGTACCTCTTCTTCACATAAACATCATTGCCGCCTTGTACTCGAGCCTAGCCTCCTCGTCTGTGACGCTATCCAACTTCTCTGAGTCATCAGAGAAGGAGTCGAATGAGTCGGCGATGATAGCAGATGATTGCAAGACAGGGAGCGAAAAGACAGGCGAAGAAGAGGACGATACGAGTCGAACGAAAGATTCGAGTGACAATGTAGGCACCGAGAAGTCGGATAGCATCACAGACGAGGAGGCTCGAGTACAAGACGGCAATGATGTTTATGTGAAGAAGAGGTACGAAATTTCTTTTCTTATGACCCGCGTCAGAGGAGGAGAGGAAACCAGTAGCGCGGCGACGAGTGCGAGTCAGAGCTCCGGGCCGACAAAGAGGACCCGTTCCCATTTCGACTCTGCAGCCAGCGAGAAGTTGAAGAAGCTGGGCACGCTGAGCAGCCCGTTATGCCTTGATGAGGACGATCCGGAAGACAATGCTGATTCAGTTTTGCCTTCCTTGGATGGTATTGATTCTGTAGATCCGTGTATAAAAGAGGAAGAGATTGGGAGTAGAGTGGACCCGGAGGAAAATGAGAGATTGTAAGCTGGGTCAATATCCAAGAAGCGAAAGAGAGTCGAGGATTCTGATAGGTTGTCGTATCATTATTGCCGAGGGATGAGGGTCGGAGGACAGTCAACTTTATCTACGGCTACATAGTTTCTGCCTCTCCAGTCGAATGGCTGCAGGGACTATGTCCTGATCACCATGTCGTACCGTAGATTAATGTAAATGGAGCTGGAGCCAAAATACAGAAACCAAAATACAAAATACAGAAACCAAAATACAAAATACAGAAACCAAAATACAAAATACAGAAACCAAAATACAAAATACAGAAACCAAAATAGAAAATTCAGAAACCAAAATACAAAATATAGAATCCAATATAGGACCCTCTGTGAGAACGGATGGCTCAGAACACAACCCAACCGGAGAGGATACTCTGAGAGATCCATCTGAGAGGGACGTATATTCTGAGAGATCACCTTTACAAGAATTATATCAGTAGTGGGATCGAGTGTTGGAGGAGATATTATCAAAGTATACGTCCTACTCAGATGGGTCTCTCACCGTTACTATTTTTTCCTAACAGCATGGTGGATGTGCTCCGTCCACAGATTCTTGCTCCGAGCCAAAACTTTGTCCCGGAGCTCAAGTGGACATCCTTGGTGTAGAGATCAAGTGAGAGGTTCCTGACATTAAGGTGGTCTCCTTTGTTAAAGTTTTCGTGCTCGTCCCACAACCAATGTGGGATGAGCACGGATACTTTAACAAAGGAGGCCTCCATGCTGTCAGGAACCTCTCACTCGAGCTCTACACCTAAGATGTCCACTTGAGCTCCGGGACAAAGTTTTGGCTCGGAGCAAGAATCTGTGGACGGAGCACATTTTCCATGCTGTCAGGAAAAATTAGTAACGGTGAGAGACCCATCTGAGTAGGACGTATACTTTGATAATATCTCCTCCAACACTCGATCCCACTACTGATATAATTCTTGTAAAGGTGATCTCTGAGAGTATACGTCCCTCTCAGATGGATCTCTCAGATTATCCTCTCCGGTTGGGTTGTCGTATCATCATTGCCGAGGGATGAGGTTCGGAGGACAGTCGACTTTATCTACGGATACATAGTTTCTGCCTCGCCAGTCGAATGGCTGCAGGGACTATGTCCTGATCACCATGTCGTAGTCCAATATAATCTAGAGATTGACATAGTACTAATTCATATATGTAGTCCAATACAAATAGTCTAATACAAAAACAACCCAATACAAATAGTCCAATACAAATAAGTACTAATAGCTAATGAGAACCACGCTGCTCACGCAAACGCTCAGTGATACGTTCACGCAACCACCTCGAAAAAGCAAGATTTTTGGCACGAGGAGAGCTGTCGTCCATTGCAAGGATTGCATGAAGAGTCCTCTCGGTCTCACTAACTACCGGTGCTAGATGAATAGAACTCCCGGTCTCACTAGCAACCGGTGCCACTTCCTCCTTAACTGTAGGAGGAGCCACCTCAGCATTCACTGTTTCCCTCAAATGACGTGCCGCTCCTCGGGTCATGGGTGCCATCTGGTAAGCAAGCTAATATAATTGTAACATAAGCAAGCTAACTAAAGGAACCATCATGTAATTTGAGTACATTTTCGAAAGCAGATAAAGTACAATAAATTCGATTTTTTGCCAAGTAGCAGAACGGATGGCTCAGAACACAATCCTAAAATTTATTCTAGCATACATTAGTGTGAATCATCTATATTCTGTACATATGGTGTAGTATATATTCTTATCGTATGTAGTATCTAAAGAATGTAACAGAATCAAGATGAACTCACATAATGTAATACTAAGACGTCATCTACTACTATATATATAAGATATAGTGATAGGTTGTCATATCATCATTGTCGAGGGATGAGGGTCGGAGGACAGTCAACTTTATCTACGGCTACATAGTTTTCTGCCTCGCCAGTCGAATGGCTGCAGGGACTATGTCCTGATCACGATGTCATACCGTAGATTTAGGATTTAAAATATAGTATTGAACAGAAAGTCTAATTATCCCATATTTCAGTAATGTCTGTGAGCTAAATCATACTCAACTGTCGAGAATACTTAGGAGAAAACTCATTCACAGGATTAGTATATCCATCCTTCGTGATATGGCTAAAATTTTATAGGGCTCGATAATAATTATTAGTCAATTTATTCATCATTTCAAAACCCTGAAAATACCCAAAAAAACTCCCAGTATCAGTAAATAGGGCTCGAACCCTCAATTAGAATTCGAATCCACCCAAAACATCAAATTGACAGTTGATATGCCCAAAAAAATGAGATTTTTCAGTATATAGGTATCACACTGTGAATCTCGTGTCCACACAGTGGGACACGACGTGTCCAAACCAACAAAATAGGTGTCACACGAACTAGAAGCGAGTCCACGCTCTCGTATCCCCCGCAACGAGTCCACTGTCAGTCTCGTGTCCCCCGCAGCGAGTCCACGCTCTCGTGGACATCAAATTGACAATTGATATGCCCAAAAAAACGAGATTTTTCAGTATATAGGTGTCACATTATGAATCTCGTGTCCACGCAGTGGGACACGACGTGTCCAAACCAACAAAATAGGTGTCACACGAACTAGAAGCGATTCCACGCTCTCGTATCCCCCGCAACGAGTCCACTGTCAGTCTCGTGTCCCCCGCAGCGAGTCCACGCTCTCGTGGACATCAAATTGACAGTTGATATGCCCAAAAAATGAGATTTTTTAGTATATAGGTGTGACACTGTGAATCTCGTGTCCACACAGTGGGACACGACGTGTCCAAACCAACAAAATAGGTGTCACACGAACTAGAAGCGAGTCCACGATCTCGTGTCCCCTGCAACGAGTCCACTGTCAGTCTCGTGCCCCCCGCAGCGAGTCCACGCTCTCGTGGACATGAACTAGAAGCGAAAGAGAGAGAGCTAGAAGATGAGGAGAAACTGGAGAGGAGCTACCAGAGGAAGGAGAAGGAGGAGAAGGAGGAGCTACCTGAGGAAGGAGGAGGGAGATCGCCGGAGGAGCGCCGCGGAGGAGGAGGGAAATCGCCGGAGGAGCGTCGCGGAGGAGGAGCGCGCCCAAATTTGGAGGGAAAATTTTGTGAAATGATCAAAATGGAAACCCTCGCTGGCTATATGAAACGTTTAGCGACGTCCGCATAGGACGTCGCTAAACGTCGCTGATATATAATAAATAGCGACGCAACTTAAAATGCGTCACGAAATGTCGCTATATCAGCGACGAGTACCGACGAACTTGCGACGCACTACCCCATTTAACAAAATGTAGACGCTAGACGTCGCTATTAGTCGCTGTTGGCGACAAACAGCGACGTCTTTTATTAACGTCGCTAAAACCCCAAACATTAGCGACGAAATTTTACGGAGTCGCTAAATACGTCGCTGATTTGACTTATTTTGGTAGTGGAAGGTCAACCAGACGGCCTACGAAGCCATGATCAACTCCAGGACCACCCCTCGCACTGCGACAACTTCTGCCACGAGCAAAGTGCGCCCAGTTTGGGCCCCCAAGACTGCTGCACAGTCTGTTGATTCTGCTACCAAGACTGCTGCGCAGTCTAAGATCTATGTTGTCTCTACTGTTGCACAATCTGCCTCTACTACTCATGCGCAGTCTGCTGTTGCCAGTGCACAAACTACTTCATATGCTGCCCTGTCAAAGTGCAAGACTCATGTTCCTCTGGCGCAGTTGGCGGCAACTTTGCCTGCGCAGTCCACTACTCCAGCAACCAGAGTGCAACCCAAGCACTCTGGTAACAAGACTCCTGCTGCGTAAACCACTGTGACTGAGGCCAGAAGATATTCTGCCAGAACTCCTCCTGCACAATCTGCTAGTGTGCCATCAACCCATGCGCAAACTGTGTCTGCATAAACCAAGAGAGACAGCCCTTTGGCTAATCTCTCCTCTTCTCACAACAAGAGGAAAAGCTCTGCTCCTCCTCTCAAACACCCTGTTGCTCCTGCGCAATCCACTGGGGGTAGTCTTTTGGCTATTCTTCCTCCCCCAAAACAAAGGAAAAGGCCCGTTGGTCTTTTCTCAAAATTCCTCGTCCCATGACTTGGAAGACAACAGAGGGAAACGCTCTTTAGCCAACCCTTCTTCACTAAACAAAGGAAAAGGCCCTTTGGTCTTTTCTCAGTCTTTCTCGATTTTTATCGTAGAAGATCAAACTGAATGTGCTCCGGCACCAGTCAGTACAAGAACCCTTTCTCACAAGGATTCTTCTTCACTCCTTGCTAAAGGGATGTGTACTGATCAGAAAGGTATTCTGCCTACTCCGGTAGCAGAGTTCCAAGATCTCCCAACCCTCAAAATCTCCCGTTCAAGACAGGGAAAGTTGTTGGTGTCTCAGACAGAAATTCCTGGGGGTGAGTTTGCTGATTTAAGAACTTATCTCAATCGACCAACTTCGGTGAAACGCAAACAAACAATGCCGAAGACCAACCAACATCAGAAGCAAACTTCCAGGATCAAGAATCCGGACACCTATGCCAATGAAATGAGTACTTCCCTGTACACTCAAGGGACAAAACATTTGAAGAACCGGAACCATGTTCCGAATATTGTCAAAGAACACATCCCTCGAACTTCTTCTCGTCCCGTCGCTGTTCCCGATCTCCGAGAATACCTCAAGCAAAGACGGGACAACATCTCAACATCCCCAGTACAACCACTTGGCATTTTGTTGGCACACTTTGCACTTAGCACGTCAGCATCATCGCTAGGCGCATAGTGCGCTTAAGTTGCGCTCGTTACGCGAGCCACTTACGTGCGCCACGTTACGCGAGCCCAGTTACGCCGGTCCAGTTACGCAGCCCAGTACATGCAGTGTGCATAGTGTGTACAGCATGCACAGCGTGCGTAGAGTGCGCAGTGTGCGCAGCGTACGCAGTGTGCGTAGAGTGCGTAATAGGGCTGTGTGTGTAAAGTGCAAATCATGCTGGTTACGCGAGTGGCGCAACTTGCGACAAAACGTGTCTTTGCATGTTCTGAGCGGTTGCTCCATGTTCGGGGTGGTTATTACCACGTCCCTAACATTGTGCTAACCAGACAGTTGTTGCAGGGGCCTATATAAGGTCTCATCCTTCTCTCTCAAAGTTAGGAACTAATACACAGATAGTAGACAGAAAGTTTACAAGTATTTAGAAGCTGTGAGAGAGAAGAGAGGTATTGTACCAACATTGAGTTTTGTACGGGAGTTCGTGTTCATCCGAGGAGTCAGAAGAGCAAGAGTGTTCCAAGTTCTCCGACGAACTTGCTGGTTCTTGGAAGCTATTCGTGTAGGGCGAATAAAGCTTTGAGCAACGGTGATCATTCACCCCAGCAGGAGTTTTTCCATCTTTTGCCTGTCACCTTCTTCGTTTATCAGAATTCTATTAGCGCACCTTCGGTGAAGTGTTTGCGTTGGTAGAAATCTGTGCACCTTCTGTGAAGTGTTGCATTAGTAGAATTTCAGTTACGTACCTTCTGTGAAGTGTTACGTAATAACGATTGTTTTTACAATTGTTACGAATTCTCAGTTTTTCATCGAAAAAATTGTGCCCCGGCACTAACAAGTGAAACGTTCAACCTGCATATGATGCTAGATTCACATACACACTAGCGTAACGCAAACACAACGATGTGAAAAATCTTGACGAAAAAAACCACGAGGCGATGGAAAATTGATTACAATAGTGAAACACGAATCACCACAACTACTCAATTTAGGAAATCGATTACAATAATGAAAAATAGGTTTACAGAAACGATGAACACATAAGCAAATCGATGTGGATCCCTTCAAATGAACTCCTCCATATCAAAAACCCTAAAGCTCTCTTTGAATCCTTCCTCTTGAAAGTTGTAACTCTTGAAAATCTCTCTATTTGGGGAATGGTTGTAGTAGTTAGGATTAGTAAAATCATATTTAAGTCCTCCTAATCATTGAGCAATCCTGGTCATTCAGATCGAAGCAAATGACCAGATTAAAACACAAAAATCTCCCAACCTACGCCCGACGACATACCACAGGTATACCAATGGTATACCGTGTGAACACAAAATTTTGCACAAAATATGTTGTACGTTTTTGGCGCTTTAAGCATACCAACGATACGCCGACAACAGTACTTTTGATATATTGTTGGCTCAGATACTGCTCTAATACGGTATCCAACTCCAAATGATCTCGAACCTCATCTTCGACTTTTTGAGCCTCCCCGATACACGGGTGATGCTCATCGCATTCCAGGGTGTTCTCAATATAGGATGAGTCGATAGAAGTCACTTGCATAATTAGCAACAATCTCAAACTAAGCCTTATTCCAGTGTTGTAAATAACTAAGACTTGGTTTGTATTCGTTAGTGCTTTTCAAAAAGGGACATCAATCTTCTTCTTCTTTTCAAATTGATTCAAAAGTTGAACCAAAATTAAATTAACTTTTTTTAAAAATAAAATAATAAGCAATTGTTGCGAAACAACTGTTGGAACTGGTTTTCTGAAAGAGAAAAAAAAAAAAAGAAGCAGCAGCAGTAACCAATTCCAAACTCAGCCTAAATGTAAGACTTGGCAAGGGGTTATAGTTAATAGTTGTCCAAAAATCGAACTTTTACAAAATGGATTTCGTAAGTTGTTATTATCAACCAACTTTAGACCACCTTCAAAAGAAATTAATAAGTTGTATGTAAACATAGATATAAGGACTGGTAACAATAGAAACCGTTAAAGGGGATGTAGCTCAGATGGTAGAGCGCTCGCTTAGCATGTGAGAGGTACGGGAATCGATACCCCGCATCTCCATTTTTCTTGTTTTTTTCATTTTTCTTGTTTTTTTTTCCCCAATTATTTTGCACGCATTCTGCTGATTAATTCAGCAGATGTGTGGGACTCGTATAGACTAATTGACTAAATATAGAGAAAATTACTTAGCTGTCCGCATTAAATTTAATGAACAATTTAATTAGTAAAGTTAGGTAAGAACATATTTGGAAGAGAAAAATTTACAATCAAGCCTGCTTTTCTTATTATATACTAGAATGCAGGATCGGCCATAAGCTCATAGGAGTACAGGACGAACTTTCAAAATAAAGCTCCCATACGTAATATAAAAAATATTTACATAAAATTTTAACTAAAGATTGAACTTAGGACAAACCATAGAACCGGCCCTGAAATGAATAATATGTTTGATAAACACCAATCTAAAAGACGATTCATTTCTCTCTCCCATTACACTTGGTTGAATATAATCACGAACGAAATATAGCTGCAATCCAAAATGTCACAACTTGCGATCAACATGTAAATAGTCAACAAATGAATAATATTCTCTCTCTCAAACTCTCCACTTGTCATTTGCTTCTTAACTAAACCATTAACTTGGTAACCTAAAATAATAGTTATACTTGTTACTTAGATATTTTAGAATTGAAATTATGATTAAAAAAAAAACAACTAATTCTTTAGTAGATTCTTGACCAATGAGTGGACGACCACCTCAAGGTGTGTAATGGGCCGGGCTGGCCCGCGGCCTGATTTGAACGGGTTTAGGTCGTGTCGGGCTTAGCCCGAGAGAGGAAGTGAACCTGCCCGGGCTGGTCCCAAAAAAAAGGAGCAAACTCAATTTGAAATCGTAAATGATCGTGGGCGGGCCGGGCCTAACCAGGCTTGGTCAGGGCCGGTTTACGGCTGGGTTCGAGTCGGCCCAATTTATTTCAAAAAAAAATGATAGAAATTTTATTTTTAAATAAAAAATTGAATTTTTATTATTATTAATCTCATTATAATTTATAACATAACTAACAAAAAATTGAAAGTTGAAAGTTTATATTTCATTTTCGAAAAATTTGTAATAAAATGTACAAGTATTTTTTTTTCTTTTCCGTCATCCGTCGTCCGTCTTGTAAGTCCCTGAAATTAATTTATATTTAAATTAGGGAATTTTAACCACAATGACAATTTTAGCCTTAAAATAATTTAATATAATTATTAGGACTTTTTTAGAATTGTTAAATGATTTTTAAAGCTTAAAATATCAATTTGCCATTTTTAAATTAATTAGAATGTTTTTAAGTCGGGTTGTAATATTAGAATTGTCTGTGCAAATTTATATTTGCACAGAACGCAGCGGGGGTGAATTTGCAAATTAGGTTATTTGCATATTGAAAGGCGGTGGGTAAATTTACAATTTTTCAAAGTCGAGGGACTTTTCTGCAAAGTCACCCACGACGCCAGAACAGTGACTTGTCGTCTTCCCACGACCGCCTCCACAAATACTAACCCTAATTCCTAATTTCTACAGGAAATCCCTATTTGACCCCCCAAATCGACCCTATAAATCCTAACCCTATTCCTCTCCCCAACCACCCTAGCCGCCGCCACATCTCAAAACCCCCACATAGTTCGCCGGAACCCTAGATTGGATCTAGGCGTCGCTCCAGGTGGTGTGACGGCCAGCCACCACCGCCGTTGGGTTCGCCAGGATGAGGCGAACACCGATCCTATTTTTCTCGACTGCAACGTCGACTCCTCCGCCACACAGCAGCCCGATTTATAATCCTAAGTCGGACACGTACGTGTCACGTTCCCCTTTCATTATTTGTGTCTCTTATTCACGTATGCAAGTCGTCTCATGTCGTGGGTCTTCGTGGTGTGCTTGGACACGCGAGATTCGTGTCTTGTTTGTTGTTCTAGCCTAGGACACGAGACACGGTGTCAGATTCTATCACTCGTGTCCCTAACTGTGAAACCCGCATTTTGAATTATTAGACTATTTGCAATTTTGGATAATTATTGAATTTTGTCACCATATTTATATAAATATTTATTAGAATAGATTATTATTATATTTACTATGATAATATTGCGGGTTCGAAATTATTTTCAAAAATAATAATAACATGGGTTTTGTTTGCGACCCGAGCCCGGCCTCAGTTTGGACCCATTCCCAATTAGGATCCCTAAATTAATATTTTGGTGATATATATAATGGTTTGTATTTTGGGTTTTTAAATCCTATCTACCCATTCCCCGACCCGACCCGAAACCCGTTCCCAATCGAACCCACCCGGTCACCCCTGTGACTGAGCCCCTCCCACTCCCTATTCTTTCTCCCAATTTTCTTTCCCTTTTTCTCTCTACTCTACGAATTTCCACAGCCCACTACTCCTTAAACTTCCCCACTCTCTCCCTTTGGACTTCACTTCCCATTCTCCGTTTTCCTCTCCATTTTATTCCCCTCTCGGAACCCCCGTGCCTAGCCCGACCACCCAATCCCGCTCTCTCCTCCGCGCTCGCCCAGCCCCGGCGACTCCCTGACCTCGACGAACCTCCACCCGACCTCGGCACCACCGTCCAGGCTGACGCCAGCTCCCGCAGGCCGCCTCCAGCACCTATCGGCGACCCGGCTCCGCCCGAGTTCCGCCACCCTAGGTCAACCGTCCGGCACGTCCGATCCCGACGCCGTCGCCCCGACCCCGCGAGTTTTCGACCCGCTGTCCGTGCTTCTCCGTGCCCCAATCTCCGGATCCCGCTGTCCAGCGCAGTCGTACCCCGACGAGGCGATGTCCCGAGCCGATCCACTGTCCGCGTGTTCCTTTTATCTATTACTATCATCTGAGAGCTCTAGCCGAGCAATTTGAGGTACATTTTTGTGTCCCCGTGTCCCTCCGTTAGTGTCGATGATGATATTGTCCCCGATCCCATAACGGGAATCGGTTTTGAGGATTAAGTTTGTGATTTCGAGCTTTCGGAACTTCCTTCGGAAAGTTTTTGTGGTTTTAGTTATCTTAGTTTTGGTTGGGTTGTTCCTGTGGTTTCTCGAAATTTTCTGAGTTGGTTCGGAAAAGTTCTGTTCTGTGTTTTGGAATTCCGAGTTTAGTTTAGGAATTTTCGAAACTAGTATTCTCTGGTTCTGTGGTTATTTTTGGGTTTTTCTATTTCATTCGGGAACGTTCTGTGATTTTATTATTTTTTTATTTGGTGAATGATGGTTTATTCGGTAGTTTTTCCTGGTTTGGGGATATCTGGTGTGTTCCCTGGTTTGGGACTTTTATTTTGGTGGTGTTGGCACTTTTCCCAGGATTGGGTTGTCCCAGTTATAGAGGAAATGCTGCCCAAATTTTCTTAAAAGTTTTAGTATATTTTCCAAAATCGGTTATTTTTGCAAAAAGATTTATTACATTGATTTTCGAATATTTTCGGGCGACGACTGTACCGGTTTGTGGGCCCTAGCGAAATGCAAACGAAACCGTTTTACCCGGACGTTGAGGCATTAGGTAAAAATAGTGACGATTGGACCAAGTCTGAGACTCCTAAGATTTAATTTAATTTATTTATTAGTTTTATTTTTAGTATTTAAAATACGGGACATTTTTCAGAGCTAACTAATTTTCCACTAATTTTATTTATGTGAAGTTTGTAAGGGCATAAGCCCAGATTTCTATTTTTGTTAGTTGTGCCCCTGTATTGTGTAGTCTAGGTTTTTTATTTCTTTTCTGGGTTGATTTTCATTTCTTTTCTGGGTTGGTTTCCATATTTGGACGCGTAAATTATAATTATAGGATATTAATTATTTTATATAAAATTAATAAAGATTTTTCCAAGTTAATTAAATGAATAAAATATTAGCAAGATAACAAGTTCATGTTTTATCACTAGAAGAAAACTAGTTTATATATATATATATATATATATATATATATATATTAAAAAATACAAAGTTTTCCTAAGTTAAACTGTAATTGCTATTTTTTGCCCAATTAACTGAATTAATCGGTTTAACAAACTAATTGACAAAGCACGTTACTTGCGACGTAAAGCGTTACAGTAGGTTAAATAAAAGAACTTAAAATCCGACTAGGACACTACTACTAGAGATTGTAACTAGCACACCTAGAATGGCTACAATTTTGGTTCTAAGTCAAGGTTCTCAACTGTAGGATCTCGGAGACGAACCTGACATCCTCCTCGGAACCGACTTTACCAATCCAGTCATAAACAAAGGCAAGTTACGGTTATGTTTTCTTGTATTTTATTTAGTAATTGTCTAGCTGCATGTTTAAACCACATTGCTACACGGAACCCTCTCCTAGGGTTCAAATATTGATTGATATTGATTGTGGGGATTGGGGGAATAGTGTAACGTTTATGGCCAATACCCCCATATTGCAGGATTGTGCGAGCTTACCCCTCTTACACACGGGGATAAGCCGTATCGCGTCGTTAGGACGCTATTGTATAACCCAAGCCAGTCATAGACGATTACACATTCAAATTACATTGTTTTTAATCGTAGAATTACTGGAAAATATTGTTTAAAACTGTTTAGCCTGCACTTTTCCATTGTTACTTGAAATATGAGTTACATATTCGTACTTGATCCCTCCTGACTGGAGACAACATTTTTAGGTGATATTGAGGATGCTGAGCTATTATGCAATAGCTATTATGACACGGTTCTGTACCCTGTGGTGTTGCCAGAGTCCCCCTTGGAGGACGCAGGACCTGAGGCCGACGAGCCGAACGTTTAGCTAGTTATTTCCAGTTTCCAGTTTCATTGTTTTTTTTGAACTTTGTTAATTTGAATTCAGTATTTTATTTTAGTTCTTTTAATTCCAGTTGTACTTTTCAAATGAACCATTTTCATTTGGGGATGTAGCTCAGATGGTAGAGCGCTCGCTTAGCATGCGAGAGGTACGGGGATCGATACCCCGTATCTCCAATAATATTTTTTTTTACTTCCCATTGTTTTGCACGCATTCTGCTGATTAATTCAGCAGATGTGTGGGACTCATATGGACTAATTGATTAAATATAGAGTGAAACAGTTCACATGGCAGTGTAAATTCCATACCACTGGGAGCAACCATGAACCACTTTCATTTGCATGCAAGGTTAGGTTTTGAAAAGTAGTCTAAAAATTCCTTTATACTAACTTATTAAAAAAATTTAGGACCTTATTTTAATTACGAAAAATTTATGAAATGTTCAAAAATTGTAAAAGTTTTATGAAAAATCCACCGCAAAATAATATTTCATCGCAAAAATATTTTTTTAATATATATATATATATATATATATATATATATATATATATATATATATATATATATATATATATATATATATATATATATAAATAAAAAAATTTGAAAGAAGGTAAAAAATTTATTTATATAATCAATACATAGTACATAAGAAGACCCCTTACATCGAAGATACATCAAAATCTATATTATGCAAAATTCCAGTAGGCGATGTGATACATTCATCAAAAGTACGTCTATTCCATTCCCTCCAGACATGCCAAACCATAGAAGCCAAGCGCATCCTTGCCTCATTAAACCACCCAACAATGACTGTTAGTTCGAATTTGACCAATGAACCCCTCAATATCTCTAACCTCTTCCCTCATTCCCAATCTATGACATTGTTCTCGCCTGTCACGACCCGATTCCCAAATTGTTGGGCCGGGCCGAGCTATGTCCAGCCTACGCTTGATTAGAGCGTAGTAAGCTGTTCTAGACAGTCAGGTAATAATGATAAATGTGCTAATAATTAAGATAGTTTAAGAATGATCACAACACAGCTTCTATATAGATAGATGAAAAACCACTACGTTTGTTACAAAAAGTACACAACCAAAAGTAGTACTGGAGACAAGGTCCAGTTTAAAGGTACAAAACTGCGTCTGTGATAATAACCCAACACTAAGTCAAACTAAGCAGCTAAGCAGGATTCCCTGCTGGAATATCCTCAACTGGAGCTCCATAGTACGGGTCGCAAAGTATTTCTTCCTCGGTCAAAATACCTACAACGTTATCCTGTCAGGACGGGAGCAAGTACAACCTCTACTACTAAAGTACTGAATGTATAATGCAAGAGATGTACAACAGGAACATGGTATGATAAGACTGAAAAAAATAGACATACTGGAATCATGGTAAATCATATAAAGCGGGAAATCATGGTATATCTTGATTATCATTTTAAGACACTCTTGTCAATTGTGGCATATTGTACATTATGTATTAAAACTGGAGCAGGTATGAGATCGGTCAATAGGTGCTATGCTAGTTTACTGCAATGTACGTATGTACATTCCACAAGTCCAGAAACTACATTCTTAGTTTACTGCAATGTACGTAAGTACATTCCACAAGTCCAGAAACCGCACTGCTAGTTTACTGCAATGTACGTATGTACATTCCACAAGTCCAGAAACTACACAATTAGCATACTGCAATGTAAGTGAGTACATTCCACGAGTCCAGTAACTATACTATCAACTCTCTCATAACCCAGTAATCATCATGTAAAAGATACGGGAAATAGTGTAAAGCATGGTGGGAACTGGCAATAGTATGAAACATGTTATGATTTGACTTGCTACTCCAAGGATCAGCATTCACATGGGTTGATTAACATTCTTTTATCACATAACAGTGTTTTAACATGTACAATTAACAAAAGACTTGCAACTGGATTAATGGTAATTCACAAGGTTGTCATATGTACTTAATATTAAAAGACAGTAAATGAGTTTATAGATGTACTTGCCTGGAGCAAAGCAATACAATGACAATAAAGCTAAGATGTAGAGTGTCCTGGCACTGAAAACATATATATACTCAGACTCTAAGTTACAAGACAATATAAATACACTAGTGATGTGAGAAGGCCAAATTGGACATTGGCTAGGTGAACTTAGCCTAGGGGTTCAAAGTGAAGTGATTTGGCATCTAAACTAACACATGGGTCTCCCATATTAAGGCTGGTTAGCAATCCAAATACTAGAAATACACAAAAATCACAAGTCATGACTTAGTCATAATTATTGGTAAAATAAACATTCTGTGCACTGTGTTCTAACAATTTTAGAAAATACTAGAAATCTCCAATAAATGCAAAATAATATACTGACAGAAACCTTGTTAATTATAGAAATTTATTATTATTTTTCTGGGATTTATTACCCAACAGAAGTATTTTATAAAAAATCAGTTTTTATAAATATATAGAAAATGAGTTCTGGTTTGATATGGCTAAACAGGGGCAAAACTGTCAACAAAATGCTATAAAAATTATATTAAATTGTCTAAATTGACAGAGAATCTAAATACTATTTTTCCAGAATTTTTACAGCAAGCTAAATATTTATAAAAATCCAAAAACAGCAAGTTACATAATTCTAAAATTAAATAATTAATTATCTGTATATTTTGTCCATGTATATAAATGAACCAAGGTTCAAATACAGGACCCAAGACCATGATTCAAGTCCAATATGACTTGTGCAGGCCTTGAATGTGTGAAAACACATTTGGTCCCAAAAACCCATGCTAGGCTTGGACACCAAATGGTGCCAGTAATTTAAATACAATAAAAATATAATTTGGTAACAGTCAAAATAAATATTATTATTTTAATAAGGTAAAGTTTTACATAGTAACTATAAAAGTATGAACATTATTTTATATAAATAATTTACACTAAGCTAAGTAAAATACACATAGGAAATAATATATATATATATAAATATAGGGATATTTATATATAGGAAAAAGCTCAACTATATATTATATATATATATACAAATATATGTATATATACATATATATAAGAAAATACTTATCTATATAACATATATATATATACAAAATTAATGTATACATATATATATAATAGTATATATATAATAATATATATACATAAGGAAATATATATACATAAATATATATGTATACATAATACACACATATATATATATATACATAAAATAATGAAGTATATTCATATATATATTTATAAAAACAGCAACTATGTATACCTAAATATAGTATGTATAATAATACATATATACATATATACAAATATATGTATACATATATATATATAATTATATATAAAAACAAAAGAAAAAAGAAAAAAGAAAAGGAAAAGAAAAGAAAAGAAACAGCAGCAGGGGGGGCTCGAACTCGGCCTAACCGAGGGGGGGGGGGGTTTAATCGGGTTGGGCTGGCCAGGGGGTCAGCCCACTGGGTTTGTTAGAGTTAGGGTTTAGGTTAACTATAAGTCAGATTTTAAGTTAATGGGTTTTAACCCGTTAGCACAAAACCAAACCCGTTCTCTAAATAACAGTTCGCTCGTGTCCATACAGTCCAGGACACGAGAATATGAAATCTGACATCGTGTCGACGTGTCCATGCACTGCACAACACGCACGACACGATCTACGCGTGTCCATACTTACCACTAGGTTCGTCTAGGCTGGGCGAGTCTGTGTCCGTGTACACGAGTCGGGATTCGATACGAGGACGAAGTGATACGTACGTGTCCGAGCTCGACTTGCTGTCGAGAGGGCGATCAGGCGGAGGAGGCGTCGTGGTCGTGGCGGAGCGGTGGCGATCGACGCGGCTCGACGAGGTGGATGTGATGGTGGTGGTGGTTCACGACGACAGGATCTGTAGGCGCCGGGCTAGGCTTCGCCGGAGTTAGGGTTAGGTCTAGGGTTTAGGTCGAAGACGAGGGGCTGCGGTGGTTGTGGGGGAAGTTTAGGGTTAGGGTTTAGGCCAGGGGGTCGATGGGGTTTATATAGGAGGGGTTAAGGCGGTGGGGGCAGCCGAGAAAGGCGGGGGGCAGCGGCGGCAAGTCGGTCGGACAGGGGGTGAGAGCTGGAGGAGAGAGAGAGGGGGAGCTGTCGGTCGGGGGGAGAGGGTTAGGTAATTTGCAGAAAACCCCTTAGGATTTAGGAAATTTCCTATAGGTCCTTTCCATTGGGTTATGCAAATATTAATTTGCAAACAACAAATAGGAAATTGCAAACAGCGTTTAAATAATTCTAAAAATTGCAAAACCTATATAAAACAATCCATTTTATTGCAAAAAGGTATTTTACGTATTTAAAACCATTTAAAAATCATTTAAAAATACAGGAAAAATTCCTAATAATTATAATAAAACATTTTAATGCCAAAATAATCATTAATGGCCAATTATCACTAATAAACAAAAATTTTTAAAAACAGGGGTTGACAAGTCTTCCCTCCTTGAAAAATTTCGTCCTCGAAATTTACAAGAACTGAAGACACGCGAGGCAACTAACGTTTTAAAATAATTACAGCGATGACTAAGGCTATCTCCTAATGATGGAACGTCTATGAAACAGGTCTACTGGTCAATGGCTTGGTCTCATGGGTGCAGTTACTAAATGATGGTTTGGCATGAGTCTAGTGATAGGTAACTTAATGAGGCACTAGAATCAAACAGTCATATGCAAATAAATCCAACCTGTGGCACCGTCTGTCAAGTATTCTGGCTCTGGCTCTGGGCCCTGCACTGGTATTGCTGCCTGGATGGCTAAAGGGTATGCTCTCCCTGGAGGTCCTCTGGTAAGTGGCTTCGCCTTCTGGCACTCCCGAATCACATGGGTGGAAGACCCACAAGCAAGACACTGGCTCAATTTCTTCCTACAGATGGAGACATCGTGCCCTGGCTTTTTGCAGAAGGCACAAGAGACCCACTTCTGCTGCTGTTGCCCCGGATCTCGGGCAAATGATAACTGATGCTGAGGATGAGCTGGTGGAGAATAGGCCTGCTGGTGCTGGGTAGTCGTCCTCTGCTGGAAAGTCTGGCGCTTGGACGGCCCGTCATGATGTGTGGTAGCTGGCCTCTTGCAAGACAAAAGACGCTCCTCGATACCTCGGGCTCTCTCCAGTAGCTGGTAGTAGTCTGTGATCCCGTTGGCCACTAGTAAGATGCTAATGTCCGGGACAAGACCATGGCAGAATCTGCGAGCCATCTCCTCCGGGTCGGCTACTAAGCTCGGGGCAAAACGACTGAGTCTGCTAAACTCACCTGCGTACTCATCGACTGTACGGCTCCCCTGTTGCAGGTTCTGGAATTGCAATCCCATGGCAACTCTAGCGGTGGTGGAGAAGAACTTCCTCTTGAACTGGATCTTGAATTGCTCCCAGTTTCCTCTGCCGCCAATGAACATCGTCTCATTTCTGAACCAGACCCCTGCCAGGTCTGCTAACAAAAATCCTGCTGCCTCGACCCAAAGGTGGTCAGGTAATCTAGCCCATATGAGCTTCCTCTCTACAGAATCTAACCAGTCATCAGCTACAACTATGCCTTCCGTCCCAAGAAACTCCTTCGGTTTTAGGTTCATAAAACTTTTGATACTACCTAGCCTCAATTGATGTTCTATAGGTTGCGAGACGGGGGTATGCTGAGTATTCAGGAGCCCCTGGATCAAAGCCAGTAATTGGGTTCCGTCAAGGGAAACAATAGTCTGGGGAGGTATGATAGGAGGTGGGGGTGGAGGCATCTGGGTCTGCGGGGTAGGAGGTGGTGGAGGTATACCGTCACCTGAGGTGGCGGAATCGGGAGAGTGTGTAGGGTCCATCTATTTATAAAAGACAAAGGAATTATAAGAATAAAGCAAGCAGTCATAAGCAAACAATTTAGTTACACTACCGGTCCTACGCTGTGATGAGTTTTCCTATGTTGCAATCCTAAAATTCCTCTAGGTGTTCTAGATGTCGTTCCTAGTGTTATCTAGTTATCCTTAATTTCTGCAGGCGTGCTTGGTACAGTAACGTAACCAAACAACTTTAGTCAGGACCTTGCATGGGCCGCCAAAAAAACATGTCACGACCCGATTCCCAAATTGTTGGGCCGGGCCGAGCCATGTCCAGCCTACGCTTGATTAGAGCGTAGTAAGCTGTTCTAGACAGTCAGGTAATAATGATAAATGTGCTAATAATTAAGATAGTTTAAGAATGATCACAACACAGCTTCTATATAGATAGATGAAAAACCACTACGTTTGTTACAAAAAGTACACAACCAAAAGTAGTACTGGAGACAAGGTCCAGTTTAAAGGTACAAACTGCGTCTGTGATAATAACCCAACACTAAGTCAAACTAAGCAGCTAAGCAGGATTCCCTGCTGGAATATCCTCAACTGGAGCTCCATAGTACGGGTCGCAAAGCATTTCTTCCTCGGTCAAAATACCTACAATGTTATCCTGTCAGGACGGGAACAAGTACAACCTCTACTACTAAAGTACTGAATGTATAATGCAAGAGATGTACAACAGGAACATGGTATGATAAGACTGAAAAAAATAGACATACTGGAATCATGGTAAATCATATAAAGCAGAAAATCATGGTATATCTTGATTATCATTTTAAGACACTCTTGTCAATTGTGGCATATTGTACATTATGTATTAAAACTGGAGCAGGTATGAGATCGGTCAATAGGTGCTATGCTAGTTTACTACAATGTACGTATGTACATTCCACAAGTCCAGAAACTACATTCTTAGTTTACTGCAATGTACGTAAGTACATTCCACAAGTCCAGAAACCGCACTGCTAGTTTACTGCAATGTACGTATGTACATTCCACAAGTCCAAAAATTACACAATTAGCATACTGCAATGTAAGTGAGTACATTCCACGGGTCCAGTAACTATACTATCAACTCTCTCATAACCCAGTAATCATCATGTAAAAGATACGGAAAATAGTGTAAAGCATGGTGGAAACTGGCAATAGTATGAAACATGTTATGATTTGACTTGCTACTCCAAGGATCAGCATTCACATGGGTTGATTAACATTCTTTTATCACATAACAGTGTTTTAACATGTACAATTAACAAAAGACTTGTAACTGGATTAATGGTAATTCACAAGGTTGTCACATGTACTTAACATTAAAAGACAGTAAATGAGTTTGTAGATGTACTTGCATGGAGCAAAGTAATGCAATGACAATAAAGCTAAGATGTAGAGTGTCCTGGCACTGAAAACATATATATACTCAGACTCTAAGTTACAAGACAATATAAATACACTAGTGATGTGAGAAGGCCAAATTGGACATTGGCTAGGTGAACTTAGCCTAGGGCTTCAAAGTGAAGTGATTTGGCATCTAAACTAACACATGGGTCTCCCATATTAAGACTGGTTAGCAATCCAAATACTAGAAATACACAAAAATCACAAGTCATGACTTAGTCATAATTATTGGTAAAATAAACATTCTGTGCACTGTGTTCTAACAATTTTAGAAAATACTAGAAATCTCCAATAAATGCAAAATAATATACTGACAGAAACCTTGTTAATTATAGAAATTTATTATAATTTTTCTGGGATTTATTACCCAACAGAAGTATTTTATAAAAAATCAGTTTTCATAAATATATAGAAAATAAGTTCTGGTTTGATATGGCTAAACAGGGGCAAAACTGTCAACAAAATGCTATAAAAATTATATTAAATTGTCTAAATTGACAGAGAATCTAAATACTATTTTTCCAGAATTTTTACAGCAAGCTAAATATTTATAAAAATCCAAAAATAGCAAGTTACATAATTCTGAAATTAAATAATTAATTATCTGTATATTTTGTCCATGTATATAAATGAACCAAGGTTCAAATACAGGACCCAAGACCATGATTCAAGTCCAATATGACTTGTGCAGGCCTTGAATGTGTGAAAACACATTTGGTCCCAAAAACCCATGCTAGGCTTGGACACCAAATGGTGGCAGTAATTTAAATACAATAAAAATATAATTTGGTAACAGTCAAAATAAATATTATTATTTTAATAAGGTAAAGTTTTACATAGTAACTATAAAAGTATGAACATTATTTTATATAAATAATTTACACTAAGCTAAGTAAAATACACATAGGAAATAATATATATATATATATATATATATATATAATATATATATATATATATATATATATATATATATAAATATAGGGATATTTATATATAGGAAAAAGCTCAACTATATATTATATATATATACAAATATATGTATATATACATATATATAAGAAAATACTTATCTATATAACATATATATATATACAAAATTAATGTATACATATATATATATAATAGTATATATATAATAATATATATACATAAGGAAATATATATACATAAATATATATGTATACATAATACATATATATATATATATATATATATATATATATATATATATATATATATATATATATATATATATATATATATATATATATATATATATATATATATATACATAAAATAATGAAGTATATTCATATATATATTTATAAAAACAGCAACTATGTATACCTAAATATAGTATGTATAATAATACATATATACATATATACAAATATATGTATACATATATATATATATATATATATATAATTATATATAAAAACAAAAGAAAAAAGAAAAAAGAAAAGGAAAAGAAAAGAAAAGAAACAGCAGCAGGGGGGGCTCGAACTCGGCCTAACCGAGCGGGGGGGGGGGGGGGTTTAATCGGGTTGGGCTGGCCAGGGGGTCAGCCCACTGGGTTTGTTAGAGTTAGGGTTTAGGTTAACTATAAGTCAGATTTTAAGTTAATGGGTTTTAACCCGTTAGCACAAAACCAAACCCGTTCTCTAAATAACAGTTTGCTCGTGTCCATACAGTCCAGGACACGAGAATATAAAATCTGACACCGTGTCGACGTGTCCATGTACTGCACGACACGCACGACACGATCTACGCGTGTCCACACTTACCACTAGGTTCGTCTAGGCTGGGCGAGTCTGTGTCCGTGTACACGAGTCGAGATTCGATACGAGGACGAAGTGATACGTACGTGTCCGAGCTCGACTTGCTGTCGAGAGGGCGATCAGGCGGAGGAGGCATCGTGGTCGTGGCGGAGCGGGTGGCGATCGACGCGGCTCGACGAGGTGGATGTGATGGTGGTGGTGGTTCACGACGACAGGATCTGTAGGCGCCGAGCTAGGCTTCGCCGGAGTTAGGGTTAGGTCTAGGGTTTAGGTCGGAGACGAGGGGCTGCGGTGGTTGTGGGGGAAGTTTAGGGTTAGGGTTTAGGCCAGGGGGTCGATGGGGTTTATATAGGAGGGGTTAAGGCGATGGGGGCAGCCGAGAAAGGCGGGGGCAGCGGCGGCAAGTCGGTCGGACAGGGGGTGAGAGCTGGAGGAGAGAGAGAGGGGGAGCTGTCGGTCGGGGGGGGGGGGGGGGGAGGGTTAGGTAATTTGCAGAAAACCCCTTAGGATTTAGAAAATTTCCTATAGGTCCTTTCCATTGGGTTATGCAAATATTAATTTGCAAACAACAAATAGGAAATTGCAAACAGCGTTTAAATAATTCTAAAAATTGCAAAACCTATATAAAACAATCCATTTTATTGCAAAAAGGTATTTTATGTATTTAAAACCATTTAAAAATCATTTAAAAATACAGGAAAAATTCCTAATAATTATAATAAAACATTTTAATGCCAAAATAATCATTAATGGCCAATTATCACTAATAAACAAAAAAATTTAAAAACAGGGGTTGACATCGCCAAATAGCCTCGGCCACAGTACATGCAAAAAGTGATGGCTAATAGACTCATCTGTAGAAAGACAAAGCACACAACAAGGTGAAGTAATGTGAACCCCAAACCGAAGAAGTCTGTCTCTCGTAAGAAGACGACCCAATAGCACCCGATACTTGCACAACTGCATTTTCCTCGCCAGACCTTTCAACCATACGAACTCAAAGTTGTCAATATGCGGGTGGCGAGTTCGGACCAGGTCATAACAATCTCGGAACCTGAACCCAGTATGGTCGTCGCTGCCATTTGCATGCGACAAAACCTAGCAATCATAGGGCACCTCCTCACCTATAAAACATTGGTAAATCAAGTCTGCATGCCTTACCGTATAAACATAGGTCTCCAGCCTCCAATTCCCATTCAGTATGATTTTATGAACCCCAAGTCCTTTACGTGCCTCATATTCTAGATGCTCCCTGGAGAGTTCCCACAAGCTGCGATGAGCAATCCCCAGGTCGCGCCACAAATCCGTACTTCTACCATCTATAAACTCTCGAAGAATGACAGGTTTGATGCGAGAACGATTTCGTAGAAGTTGTTTGAAGGTGACGGAGACTTTATTATTGAATGTATAAGACCAAAAGTTGCCCTCTTTTAAGTATCTATTTGACGTCCATTCAGCCCAAAGAGACCCACCTTGAATGAATTTCCATGCGAGCTTGAAGGCTCTGAAGTCCCACACCGCCCTTATGTATAGGTCGACTGAGCTGATCCCAACTAATGGCATGTAAGACCCCCCCCCGCCATATGAAGTCCGCACAGATGTATTCTATTTTCCGGATGGTAGCTAGCGGGAGCTTAATAGACTGCAACCAGTATAATGTCAAGGACGTAACAACCGACCGAACTAGTTTGATGCGGCTGCCAAATGACAGAGCTGGGCCTGCCAGCCCTCCACTCATTTTTGTGTATATTCAACTAAAGACCAACAATCCATGTCTCTGGCATAGTTTATAGACAGCGGTACGCCCAGATAATTTACTGTCAATTCTCCCTTCTCCACGCCCAATATCGCTGCACGTTTCTCTTTGAGAGTGCAGTAAGTGTTAAAGAACACCTTACTTATCTTTGTTTAGCTGTAGGCCTGAGACCCGACCAAACTCCATCATGATATCCGTGATCGCCCGAAGTCCAGACATATAGGGCTGCAAGAAGACTAGCAGATCATCAGCATAAATGAGATGAGATATGTGAGGTTGAATCTTACGGTACAGGGGGACAATCTTTTTTTGTCGCATAGCTATCTCCATCTAGCAAGAGAAGAATTCCATTACAAGAGTAAATAAATATGGGGATAATGGATCCCCAGCCGGAGAACCCTTATGGAATGTCGCGGATAGGACAGAGAAGGTGGAAGAAGTGATGCATTCCCGAACTCTGGAAACCCATACCCGATCAAACCCCATAGCCATCATCAACTCGCATACAAACTCCCAATTCACCATGTCATATGCCTTACGAAGGTCAAGTTGATACAGGCTTTCATACTTCCCTTTTGGTTGAACTCCCGTACCAGCTCGTGTGCCAGAAGGCTAGGCTCCGCAATAGATCTGCCTTTTATGAATGTTGCCTGATTCTTTGAAACCAGGCTCTGTATGATTCCCTCCATCCTCCTGACCATTAAGTGAGTAATTATTTTATACAAATAATTACAGCAGGCAATGGATCTGAAGTCTGATTGCATAGAGGCTCCCTCCTTCTTCGGCACTAAGGCTAGGAATGTGTGATTTAGTTTCTTCAGTAATTTGCCACCTGAGAAGAACTCTTGTACTACAGATAATACTGGAAACTTAAGCACCTCCTAATGAATTTTAAAGAATTTACTATTAAAACCATCTGGCCCCAGGGATTTATTAGGATCAGCTGTCTTGATAATGTCCTCAATCTCCTCCAACCTAACTGGCTCCATAAGTAGACGATTCCTGTGCGCAGTAACAATCTTCTTGCACACAATATTAGGAAAAGAAGAAGCATAGTGTGATTGATTATTGTTAGATTATATTTGTAACTAATGTAAATATGGTCTATAAGCCCAATCGTGTAGACACTATATATATTATAAACAGCCCTCATCAATGAGAACAATGCATTATTATTTCCTACATGGTATTAGAGCCTCCCAAAAAACCCTAGCCTCCAGACTCCCAAAAAACCTTAGCCGTCAGACTCTACATCTCCCTTCCCCTCTCGGCTCCGACTGAGCCGTCCGCCCGGAACCGACGACTGCTCCGCTCCTGTCCGCCCGGCTACGACTGAGCCGTCCGTCCGGCTGCGACTGAGCCGTACACCCGGCCCCGACGACTGCTCCGCTCGGCTCGTACGCCCGATTCACACGGCCCGAGCCCGCCGCCTGCTCCCCGTCTACCTGGCCCCATCCGCCCGACGCTGTCCACCGACTGCTCCACTCGGCTCCGACCCCGTCCGCGCCAACGCCTGACCGCGACACTCCGCCACCGACACCGTCCACGCCAGCGCCTGACCGCGGTACTCCGCCGTCGACCCCGTCCGGACGTAGCTACGGTTGCTGAGGCCGGAGTGGTTGCTGGCGGCTCGGCACCGAGTGGCGAGGATGCACAGGTAGCTACAAAAGTATTGACAGGAGAGTCTGCTGGGGGTAATACGGATACTACTGATGATACAGGGGATACAGTGTTGCCAGAGGTGCCCGACGAGGTAGTATTGGGAAAAGGAATGAGAAAGAAATCACAGCCATTACGATTACAGGATTTTGTGATGAATGTTGTTCGAAGTAAAAGTCCCCCTCTTCACCACAGTTCATCTGTTTCCGTCACTTCCTCAGGTACTTCGTACCCTCTAACACAATTTCTAAGTTATGACATATTTACTGCTGGACACAGAGATTTTTTTTGCAGCTATTACAGCAGGTGTTGAGCCTACTTCATATTGCCAGGCCTCGTAAGATTCAGGCTGGCGCGCGGCTATGCAAACTGAAATACAGGCTCTGGAAGATAATGGGAAATGGAGTCTTGTCGATTTGCCTCCTGGGAAGAAAGCATTGGGAAGTAGATGGGTGTACGAAATAAAGTACAACTTCGACGACAGTGTTGAGCGCTTAAAGGCACGGCTGGTTGTGTTCGGTAATCATCAGGTTAAGGGGATCGACTATTCAGAGACATTTGCCCCGGTAGTTAAGATGCCTACAGTTAGGGCGTTCTTGGCTATTGTAGTTGTAAGAGGCTGGACTTTGCATCAGATGGATGTGCACAATGCTTTTCTTCATGGAGATCTGACAGAAGAAGTGTATATGAAGTTGCCATCAGGTTTTTCGCATAGTGAACCCAATAAAGTGTGTCGCCTGCGTAAGTCTCTATATGGATTGAAACAGGTACCACGTTGTTGGTTTGCTAAGCTTGCTGCTTCTCTGATATCCTACGAATTTATTCAATCTCATTCCGATTATTCCCTTTTCTCTCTTTTTAAAGGAAAGGTAGAGTTACATGTTTTGATCTATGTGGATGATATGATTGTGTCTGGTAATGACTCAAGTGCTTTAGATGCTTTCAAAAAGTACCTTAGTTCTTGCTTTCACATGAAGGACCTTGGTGTGTTGAAATACTTTCTTGGCATAGAGGTGGCCCGGAGTGCAGAAAAAATTTCCTTGTGTCAAAGGAAGTATGCTTTGGACATCATTTCAGAATGCAGCTTGATGGGATCTCGACCTGCTGGCTTTCCCATGGAGCCCAATCACAAGCTGGCAGAATCGACTAGTCCAAAGATGGCGGATGTAGAGACTTATCGGAGGCTGGTTGGAAGGTTGATTTATCTATCATTTACTCGCCCTGACTTAGCCTATGTTGTGCATATCTTGTCTCAATTCTTACATGAGCCTCGACAAGATCATTGAACGAGCATGAAGCACATGAATAACATGAGAGTGAGCAATACATGATGTACATGAAACACATGATATGATGTATCCGATGCTTCCGAGGGGGATAACATCTCAATGTAGGGATCCATATAGTACCAATCCATGATAATATCGTGACAGCATCAAATAAGGTAAACTAGAGCAGGAATATAATCCTAAGCAAGTTATGAAATGATCAGAGAATGTACTCGCCTGATAACCTGAACAGCTGATAGGTATAGAGGTCCAAACTTAAGCCACAGAGTCCTATTTAGAGCAACACAAGTTACAAGGTGTTCAAGTTGTAATAAATGAATTTCTACAAGCAATCTATATTATTCTAGGCTCTTCTAAGTCAAGTCAACTCTAGGTCAACTCTGGTCAACAATCTAGTTAAACTAGGTCAAGTGTTAACTTACAGTTGGCTTTTGGTCAACTGGTTAACTCTGGTCAAATATGGTCAATTCTAGTCTAATTATTTAGATATAAAGTGTACTTCGTTATTCGTACATCGAAACTTATGACACGCAAATCGAGGTAAGATGATCAACGATAAGGTTAATAATCTTATTATAGTGATCCACGTGTTCATCTTGTCAATTTCAGCGATGTGAGATCACCGGAATCGACCGATCTCAGTTTCATTGTACTTATCCCGAAATACGAACATTATAAGAATTAATTATAATAAAAGGTGATACATAGAGAAAGTATCTACAAACATTGTCTGATGATGAATTAAACATCGCCAACATGTCCAGAATGGTCAAATTAGCTAGGATAGCCTACCCATCGGTCCAGTTTGGACACATGAGCAAAAAGGTAATTTCGGATCAAAAACGGTATCCGTGTCGGAACCGTTTTGCACCGAAAAATGTGCAAGAAAATAAGTCTACAAAATATAATAAATTATATGTCTACGAGTCCAAAATGGTGATACGAACCCAACGGTATATCCGGAATTGGATTCCGTTGACCCGATCTGAATTTGGTCCGTTGACCAGAATATTAAAATTTTAATTTACACGGAAATGCGTGTCGGAGCTAATATTCTCAAAACTCACCAAATTATATGTCAACGAGTCCAGAATGACGATACGAACTCAACGGTATATCCGGAATTTGATTCCGATGAGCCGGCGTCAAAAAGTCCCGTTGACCCGGACTGTGGGGCCTACTTTGCACCGAAATACGTGTCAGGGCCCACGTCCTCCAAATCTAACAAATTATATATGAATCTATGCCAGAATGACGCCACGAGTCTAGTGGTGGTGTCGAAAATAAAATCTGGAGTCCCGAGTTCAAAAATAGAATTTTACAAATTAGAAATTACGAATTCGGACGGCTTACTTTGGCGTCAAATTAAACCAATCAAACAAGCTCATAATGAAATAAAAGTGGAGGGATAGGAAGAGGGTTATACCAGCTGTGCACAGGAACTAGTGGCACGCCCATCGGAGCTGCGATGGAGGAGGTAGGAGCCGACGAAGTTGGCTCTGCAAAACTGTCCAAAATTATAAAATTTAAACGGTCAACTTGGCGGTCGGTTTTGATGTATCAAACGATAAAATCAACAGACGAAACTTGAGGGGAGTGAAGATGGATATACCGAGATTGTGACGGAGCAAAAAAATCGTCGATCCAACGTCAGATTTCTCGAAAATTGTGCACTAAGTCGCTGCAGCAAAACACGATTTCAGCTTCGTTCCCGAGCGCGTCACGACAAAATTTTGTGCGAAACGCACGAATAGCCTAGACGGTGCGTCCCGGAGGATAGTGTCCGCCACGGAGAGGTACGGCGGAGGTCGCCCGGCCAGAGGGTGTCACGACCCACACCCTAGGTAGGGGCACAAGTGCATGACCACGCCCAGCCTACACCGTAAAAAACAGCGTAGAACGCTGTAGGTCTACTAGCCAACAAACAGTATATAATAACATGTCATCTCCGCACGGAGGAAAATAGTATGAATACTGATAAACTTAATCACAATCTAGAAGAAAGAATCATGGCACGAAAACTAGATAGATAAAAACCACAAGTGTAACATCCAGCTCAACAACGAGAGAAAGAGAGAGTCACAAAGTAATATGGTTATACAATCCCAAATATAATATAGTAACATAAGTAGCAAGCTGGAGACAAGGTCCAGTCCAAAATGTCTATTCCAACTAAACTAAGCTAGAGGCTCGTCGAGCGGAGCTAAGCCCTGCTGAACCAAGGTCTCCAAGTCTAAGCCCACTACGTCAACCGGACCGTAGTAGGTACAGCAATCCTCCTCACCGTCATCTGTAATATTTTGTCAACATATCCAGTCAGGATGGAACGAGTACAAAATCTCAAACAACAGTTCTAGTTATACAATATTGAAAATGTAGCAGTAGATAGAGAGAATATACTAGGTAAAGTAGGACGTACATGCATCCTTGTAATGCCTGTGGTTCGTATTACGTATTCCTGGAATACGTGTACGTATTTATTCTTGTATTGCATGATTTTCTGGCTTGGCATTTCCTTCTTGGCTTGGTTTATTCTTGGTTTGGGTTAGCTTGGTTCGGTTTGAGATTGCTCTTGGTTCATGATGAACCCAAGGTGAACCCCCTACCTACCACCACCACTCATATTTATTAGCCCTCTTCATTCTCTCTCTTCATTATTCATCTTCTTCTTCCTCATTTACTCCCTTCACCTACCAAAGAGAGAAGAGAGAGGTCTAGGCAAGTGCAACTTGCTTCCACAAGAGAACCCATTTTTATTGTTCTATTAGCTTCTCCTCATATTTCTAAGACACATTAGAACTTGTCATTTTCTATTTTGAGGCTTTAATTTTTATAGATCTAGAAATTAGTTATTTTTGGATTTCGGTGGTTTTGATCTATCAAACTTCTTTGTTTTTAAGTTTTGATGGTTCCATGTTTTAGAGAATTTAATTCTACCCAATTTTGACCTTTAAAAAGTTGGATTTGGACTTATTTTAACCAAGTTATGGACTTTTGAAGCTTTGGGTTCAACCATGGAGTTCTTGCTGGTTTGGAGAAGACAGTGAGCAGTGCACGAGCTTTTTAGCTTGGGCCACTGAGTTGCGTGCGCTCTTTAGCGCAGCGCAGTCCTCATACGCTGCCTTTTGGAAGCGTATGTCTTGCATACGCTGCCTTGGCAAGGAGTCGTATGGACCTCATACGCTGCCTTGGCAAGGAGTCGTATGGACTTCATACGCTGCCTTGATGAGGAGTCGTATGGAGTACATACGCTGCCTTTTGGAAGCGTATGTCTTGCATACGCTGACTTGGGTGACAAGGAGTCGTATGGACCTCATACGCTGACCTGAGCGTATGCTGACCTGAGCGTATGCTGCCTGAGCGTATGCTGACCTGAGCGTATGCTGCCTGAGCGTATGCTGACCTGAGCGTATGACCTGAGCGTATGTTGACTTGAGCGTAGCCTGGCCTGAGAGTAGCCTGATTACCCTAGATCTTCTATAGTCTTGCATATTAATATTTTATTAGATATTTAACGTCCATTTTATATCCTTACGTCTTTTGTCCTGAACTTGATAATTACGAATTCACTTGATATGTTTGTAATTGATAATTGAGCATGACATGATAGTAACCCGTAGTGGTGCACTCCTGACATGATAACCTGACATGACCTGATAGTGGCCCATCGTGGCGCACTCCTGACAAGTACACTTGACAAGTAACTTGACATGATAATTCTTGATAGTGGTCCGCCATGGCGCACTCTTGACATGACAAACCTGACATGATACTTCTCGAATTGTTGTTGCGACGGCTAACACGACTTGACAAAATTGAATAATTTGGACACCGTGGACGATTGTGCTTGTACAAATGAACCCGTCTTGTCTTGTATCATGTCTAGGACGGGGATCCCTGAGTACCACGGTCAGGGGCACCCACTGAAATCGACTAAGGCTAATAACTAGAATAATCCAGTAGCCATGAAGAGATTTTCCAGCTACAGACAATCCCGTTATCTGGGCGCCCCACTTGGGATCTGTAGCCTGCCGTCGAGTAGGGCACATTTCCAGCACACTGTCATGTGCTGCACCTTCTAAGTCACCTAAGGGTACATACGTTTCCTGGACGATGTACCCACTTGAATTCAATCCTTAATTGCGTCCGGATAGCCTGGATGGTCTGCAGGGCTTGTGGCTGTGGAATAATCTCACTGCATCTTGCTAGTAATTAGGCCTGTGATAACCCTAGTTAGTTAAACTATCAAGCCGTACTCTTTGCTTGGCCGTGATTGATTGGATGGAGTCTAGTCCAGCCTTATCTCATCCCGATCCTGTATAAGGTTATGACATGACATGATTACTCGTGCTTTACTTTAATTCAATATCAAGATTGTTACATGTCCTGATTTCTTATATTATCATGCTGATAAATGGTGAGAATTCCAAGTTCCGTTCAGACGAAGGGTTACAACCCCGGTCCTTGCTTGATTTACGGGTTGTAACCTGGTTATCTGAATAGTCCCATGGTTATCTCATCGTATATCACCTGTCCTGCTTTCCTTTAATTACTGTCTTTATTATGCAATTATTCTTGTGCTAAATTGCTGGTTTTAGTTCTTAAGTGAAGCCTCCTTTGTGGTACTTGCTCTTTTTGGGGTCTGACCCAGCTGGTTTTGTATGGCCAGATACCAGAGCAGCTCCAGAGGATCTACCGGTTTTCCAGCCCGATGGTGAACACCAGGCATAACCAGGGCAACGAGTGGGTTTATTTTGCTCTTCCACTCTATTGTAAAATTATTCTTTTGAGGCGTTTAGCCGCCGAGCAAGTGTTAGCTCGTGTACCTTTTACTTATTGTCTGCCTATGGGCTGTAACATGATTGGCAACCTAGGGTTGATCATGTATGACTACACTCTTGCTAGTCCTCACATTTTGTAACGACTAGCTTCATGATCAGCTGAATATGTAATGTTTGGGACGCCTTACTATTGTATATTTGGTGATCTTACATCTTGTAATATTTACTTAATTGCTTGTGATTGAGACACTAGGCTTCTTGTTGACCTTAAGAGACTGATGGCTTGTAGATAAACCCTCATATATCTAGACAGCCGTGACCGTATGGTGAGATGGATTCCATTTTATTATACGTAGCTGGCTATGTCTGCCCCCGCTCTCCAGTATTCTGGTTCTGGGGCGTGACAATCCTGATAGGGTATATCAAAACTGTAATAAGATAAGACAAGAGAACAGTGTATAACATGTACGAAAATCTGGAACTGCTATCTATGTGAGTTTAGCACTAGTTTCAACATGTGATCGGCTTAGAACTTGATACAATATTTGGCCTGGCTAATCATACGTGAGTGGATGATTAATACTATACAATGATGATACAATATAATAATGTGGGGTATTGATCACATATTTACGCTAACACTCCCATCCCTGACTAATATAGTGGATCCAGTCATGACACGTCATGACACGCATTCTCTGTGAAGTAGCTCTTCTTCGCAAGAATCGTGTCTATATAATGAACAAGGAAATAAGGAAAACTTGCCCAAGGCATACCATCGGGATCCAACAAATACCAATCCGTGTGAACAATGTGTCAAGAGAACAAGGATATCTACACTAAATACTAGAAACAAAGACGATATCATAAAACAGAATTATTATCAGAGAATTTACTCACTTGTGATGTGATGGATAAGTCGACTGAGTCCAAGAACAGTACCCCGAGGACCTATAGATGGAATATTGTATCAATATAATGGTTTGGAAGTAAAATTAAGTCATACTGAGTCAAACTAGGTCAAGACACGTCAAACTAAGTCAATCTAGGTCAAACAAGGTCAAACTAGATTGTACAGGGTCAATCTAAGTCATATTAGGCCTAACAAAGTCAAACTGGGTCAATGCAAGTCAAACAGAATTAAATTAGGTCGATTCAAGTCAAACGTTGACTTACAGTTGACTTTTGGTCAACTGGTCAACTCTGGTCAACCCTAGGTCAACTCTAGGTCAACTTTAGGTCAAACTTTACTAACGTTGACTAACAGTTGACTTTGGGTCAACTGGTCAAGTTTGGTCAAGTTTGTTCAAGTTTGCTCAAGTTCTTGTCAATTTTAGGCTACGGTTGACTTACAGTTGACTTTTGGTCAAAATAGTCAACCGTGGTCAACCAAGGTCAAAACTAGTCCAAGTCCACTATTCCTAACCATTACCAACAATAATAATCTAATTTTAGCTATGTCTTAAGGTATTAAACCCATATGTTGTGAAATGGGTATTATCCCTACTTATCCCGTTTACCCTTTCTACCCTAATACTAAGGCCAAGTAGCTTTTCCTTAGGAGTTCCACTCCCAGCTTCTAGGGTAGTAGGAAACTAACCTACACTAACATTACCTACCAAGTTTTCTACGTAGAGTGGACATCCAGTCCATCTTACGGTCCATGTTGTTGATTTATCCATTATCTTGGTAAAAATCTTACTTTAGCTTCTAACTCCCACTCTAGGATTTTCCACTTCATCCTAAGCTTCCCCCCACTCTCTAGTATGGTATTTAAACCCTCTCCTAGAATCTCGATACCGTATCACGGTATCTTGATACTGAAAAGTCAAAAAGGGTAAATTTGCATTACCATAAGGTAATGGATATTCATGAGATACCAATTTGGTACCTCAAGAATACCACACGACTCCAACTCTAACTAGAATACTAAACTCTAACTATCTAACCAATACAAACTTGCTACCTAACCATCTAACCCATCTAGTATTCATGGCTAACCCCTTAGTACTAACATACCACTTATCTCCATATTTCTCCCAACCTCTAACCAATATCCCCCTCTTTTAGAACCTCACCAAGACACACTCTAACTCACTCAAACCTACCCACTTATAGGCCATTTAGGGGGGGTATATATGGGTTTATATATGGTATATATATGGGTATATATAGGTTTATATATAGGTTATGTATGGGGGTTAAATGAGGGGTCAAATGGGGCTAAAGAGGAGGCTATAGCTGCTGCTATAGCAGCTGTTACTGCTGCAATTTCTGCTGCTTTTGCAGCTATTATGCTGCTATTTTTTTTTTTGGGGGGGGGGGGGGGGGGGGGGGGGACAGCAGCCCCAAACCCCCCTGCTGCTGTGATTCCCTTCTTCTTTCCCTCCTTCTCACCCTCAATCTCTTCTATATATATATATATATATATATCTATATATATATATATATATATATATATATATATATATCACACTCACACACACATTCATATCTACATATATAGATATATATATGTATGTATGTGTGAGTGTGTGTATCTATATATGTAGATATGAATGTGTGTGTGAGTGTGATATATATATATATATATATATATATATATATATATATATATATATATATATATATATATATATATATATCCCTCACACACACTCACACATACATATATATATATATATATATATATATATATATATATATATATATATATATATATATGTATGTGTGAGTGTGTGTGAGGGATATATATATATATATATATATATATATATATATATATATATATATATATATATATATATATATATATATATATATATATACACACACACACACATGGATACCTATATCTATATATAGACACACACACATACACTCCTAAACGACCCAAAACCTTATCCGAATACCCAAATCTTTGAAATTCTACCCTCTAGGGCCTAGACATGTGCCCCACACAAGCAATCTAACTCGCACACGCGAGCGGAAACGAGAAACGAGGCCCGAATGGCCAAATGGCCATTCTGGCGACTTCGGGGTGTCCGATTCGTGATACTGCGTGATACGAACACCAAACCTATCCGGATTCGACCCAAACTCTACCCACGAGTTCTAAACAATGATTAAATCTATTCTAAGTACTATCTTGTCGATTCTAGTGTCGGTGCAAAAAGTCACCGTGTGTTGGAACCCGAAAATCCCGAAAAAGTCTATTTTTATGATTTCTCGCAAAATGACCCCACGTATCCAATATGGACACGTACCTAGCCTCATCTCACCCAAAATAACTTAATTAGGTTTAATTAGGCTAGGAGTAACACCCAAACATGTCAATTTAGGATTTTCCCCAAAATTGACACTAAACCTAGCCCGAAAGTCCCGAATTGAGTCCAATGGGTTCCAAACCTCTTCTAATGGGTTATCCTATGCCTCGGGTATCCTCTAATATGCGAATAACATTAATTAGGATCAATTACAAGAGTTAGAGTTAGGGTTTACCTCTTGGGAGTTGGAATCCCAAGGAAAAGCCCAAAAATTGGTTCTTTTTAGGTCAAAAGCCAAATCTAAGCTTCCAACCCCTCCATGCTAGGTTCTACTTAGATAAAAAATCACAAATAAGAGATAAACAAGGGTTAGCACCAAGATTAGAGAGAGATCTAGAGTATGGAAGAGAATTAGAAGAGATTTGACTTACTTTTGAGCCTAAAATCCAAAGGGGAAAGAAAGGGATCCTTGTAGAATAAGAGAAAGGAAGATAGAAAGAGAGTTTTTCTTGCAATGAGAAGAAGGAAGGGGTGTTTCTGCTATGTTCGGCCACATTTAGAGGGTTGGGGGCATTTGGCAATTTACCAAAATGTCCTCCAAGTCAAAGAGATGAGTGGTTTTGAGTTGGGGTCAAAAAGGTAACTTGAAAACTCCAAATTCCAAGTTCTAAATCTAATTATAATCCCTAATTCCACTAAAATCAAATAGAATTAGTCAAATATAATTATCTGGGTTTGGTCATGACAAGTTGGTCGGTTCTAGTTGGGTCCCGATCAGAGTCTAAGCTACCCCGGGTCCCCGATACAAGTCGGAATAAGCTGAAATTCGAACCCGACTCTAAAAATCCCCAAATAACAATATAATTAAATAAAAATTTCTAAAATTCCTAAAATGCAAAAAATGACCATTTTATCCTAAAATTTGAAAACAGGCAGTTACAGGGGATGGCCGGCCACGGCGGCCATGTCGCCGGCGGCGGCGCTTGCACCGCACGGCCAGTGGCATGGCTGCTGCTGTAGCCCACTGCTGTACTGTGTGCTGCTGCTGCTACTGCTGCTGTGCCTCGCTGCAGCTGCTGGTGGCCACGGCGGAGGCGCGGCAGCAAGGCGACGGGACTGACGGAAAGAAAGGAGGAGGAGGAAGAGAGAGTGGTGGTGGAAGAGATGATGGTGGTGGTGGTGGTAGAGGTGTTCGGTGGTAGAGGTTGAAGAAGGAGGAGAATGAAGAAGAAGGAGAAGAAGCTCGGCTAGGCTGAGGTGGGGGAACTCGGGTTGGCTGTCGGCATGTAGGAGAGGTTGTTGTGGAGTGGTTTGGTGGAGGTGGAGCTTGCGGCCATGGAGGTGGTGATGATGGCTTGATGAGGAAGAAGAAGGAGGAAAAGAAAGTTGGCTGGTGATGGAGAATAGGAGGAGGAACGAGAAGTTGATGAAGAAGATGATGGTGGTGCAGAGAAGAGTAGGTGAGGGCTGCTGTAGTATTAGTTTCTTTAGGAAAAGAGAGAGATGTGTGAGCTAATAATGAGAGAGAGAAAAAGAGTGATCCCTTGGAGTTAGGATTTAAAAAAGGCTGAGAATAGGGTGTTGTGTGATTGTCATGTGGAAAAAAGGAAGGGTGGAGATGAGTTCAAACAAAATCAAGAGTTAGGATTTAAAAAGGAAAGATTGCATTATTCTTCAGGAATTTGATAAATATGTTGTCTATCAAATATTGAATGGATACAACTTGAACTTGTGTTTGGTGTTTTGGTAGGGGGTGAGTACTAGTATTCATGAGGGGGTACATGAAGCTTGGGTCAGATTTAGTGGAGCCGGGTTGGGTCAAAATGGACTTGGTGCAATAAATGATTTATTTTTAGGTGTTTATGATCATGGGTAAATAAGTAGCATGTGGGGGCTAAATTAAATGGGACACCAGTATCATGCGGGTAGTAGGCTTCATGTGGGCCATGTCCATATTTGGGGTTGACAGGTTTGGGTCGACAGGGTATCCACAATTCAAGTTGGAAATAAATGCGACACTGTGGGATGAATTAAAATTGGGTCACGGGTCAGAAAAGTTGTGTGAAGCAAATGAAGCACAAGATGGCGTGTCTGAGTGGGACACAAAGATCATGGGCGTAGGGTGTCTTGAGTAGATCATGCATGAGGAGTTGGTTTTAAGAAAATGACTAGTCTGGTGCTTCTAAATTAAAAGTCATGGTAACGTGCATATGATGATCAAGGAAAAGAGTGGAAAATCAATTAATAATTAATCAACGATCAAATGGTCTAAATTGACCTGAAGTTGTGCGAAACAAAAAGAGTACAAGGGAACAAGTTTGAGTAGGACATTATATACCAAAATGAAGGTAATCCTGTCCACTACAAAACTCATGAAGAAAGTTTTCAGAGATGAACATCCCTGACACTCCAAATATCAAAGGCACGAAAAAGTACATTCAAGGATAAAAAATAATCAAAATGAAATATTTATTGAAATAATTTAATCAGAAAATAAAAAAAATCAGCCCGAAATTCAGGGTGCTCACAATATGGATTCATACTTAGGGTACGACATCAAGGAGGATGAATATGTGACCACGACATGTGATTCCAAGACCAATATAGGATTAAACTAAGCAACTTGAATCGGTAGAAGCATTGGACGGGAATGGAATCTCGAGATCGTGCATGACAAGTCACCCCCCAGGCCTTGTCCTGACGTGCAGATTGGCCACCACAGATACTGTATATCATCCACCATAGTGGAGGGCAGTATCTGACTATTGTATTTAACCGAGCCAGCCTCTCCCTATAGGAAGGTTGGAACTGTTACTGACTTTATTTAGCCTGGTAGCCTGGCAAGGGACTGACGCTTACTATTTACTGTTCACTATCACTGTTATATATTTGGTTTGGCTAGCCCTGCTTGTATATGGCATGATCTGAATATTCCTATAAATAAGCATTACTGGGATAACCCAGACAAACTATAGAGAGCCGTAGGATTGATTATCCACTTGTAAACTGACTTGCTTGTGATTTGTTTCTTCTGTTAGTAGTCGAGGACATGGAATATCGTAGTGTGTGGTCCATCCTATGTCCTCGTTTGGTTGTTGGGTTGGGCCATTGTGCTACGATAGGCTATAAACCAAATTTGCGACACAGAAGTCTTTTTAACCTGATCATGATCATATGACATATTTTATCACGACGTGATACATCTCTTGTCCTTGTTTGGTGTAGTGATGTCGCATTGCCTCGATGATGGGATATATCCCTATGCTTATGTTCCTGCCTTATTATGTATAATTGGATTTTATCTATTTCTTTATGCTTTCTTGTAGTACTTGCTATTCGGGGTACCTCGCTGGTTTTGTTTGGCCAGATCTCGTGGCAGAGCCTGAGGATCAAGCTTTCTACCTGAACCATGGTGCGCACCAGGAGCATGGGCGTCGGGGACCCTGAGTGGGTTTCTTCTCCACCACTCTGATATCTTAAATTGTGTACTTGACGTTTAGCCACCGGCACCTGTTTAGCCGATTATTCTGTGTATTTAGTTTTCTAACATAATTGTAATTAAATCAGACTATAGCTGACTATGGTTATATACTTTTGACTCTCTGTGTTAGATGACACTTGTAAAGCTAGAATCATGAATCATTTTGATTAAGCGTCAGGGACGCCTTACTGCTTTGTCTTATATGATCATTAATTACTATTTTTGCTTTGATTGATTGAGACGTAGATGTCCTGTGAGACCATAGGAGACTTGATTGTAGCATGCAACCCCTTGTCTCTAGACAACCATAATCGCCGTATGACGTCTTCGTACCTCATATGGGGTAGCTGGCCATGTCCGTCTTCGTATTTCGGTATTGGGGCGTGACAGAGGAGCTGCAACGACGGACGGCAGGGTCGCGCCAAAGGAAGTTGAGGTGGCGGAGGAGCTCACGGACGAGATCATAGTGGCCACTGGCGACGACGAAGTCGACGAAGGAGGCGTACCCAGCCTGCGCTAGCACCAAGTAATTTAGGATGTAGGCAGCCCCAAGAAAACTTGGATTATCGTGAGTAAAAATTGAATCAGCCAGGACTAGCACCAAGTAATGGGTTGTCCCAAGTAAAAAATGAAGTGCCTATAGAATTTTCCTACATTAAATAGTATAAAAATCTAGTGCTCTCTAAAATTTTGCGCCTGAGGTAGGGTTGTATTGAACTTGGAGTAGGGTTGTAAAAGGATTCAAACAGCTCGTTTATAAATTTTATTAACCATAGGGGTTGTCAGTGTTATTACATGGATTACCCTTATTCCAAAATTAATTACACTGATCACCCATCTCCTTTATAAATTTTATTAACCATAGGGATTGTCAGTGTTATTAGTTTCTATAGAAAATAGAAACTATAGGTGCGCTCGTGCAATCAGTTTTAAACTAGGGGTAATCGTATAATAAGTGTACAACATAGGGGGTTAATGCAATTAACCCAAAAAAATTATAAGTTAGTTAGTTTTGGAATAGTTTTTTTTAAACAGCTGGAAATCTATTATTAAAGGTTATTTATGTTGTCATTTATTTTGAAAATATCACCCAAGGATGGAACCATAATTAAATAAAGAAATATTAGCAAATGTCCACATTTTAAATGTTGCAACTAACATATACCCCCATTATTATTTTTAACTAACAAATGCCCTCATTTTTGGTACGAAGAAAAAAAAATTTAAGATATACCCCCAATTCTGTAAAAAAATATATTCTATTTCGATTTTAAAAATACTAAAATTCATTATTCAGTTCCGGTTTGGGTTTTGGATTTCCGTTTCGGTCCAAAATCGAATACGACTAATGAAACTATGTAAATACCCTCAATTGTATACATATTTTGCGATTACAAATGAAGATACTTTGAAAACAACAACTCTATATATGTATTTTGAAGCCCAATTTAATAATTTAGCAACTACTCCAACTTTGGGCACAATTTTAAAATACAACAAATGCATGTATAACAGTTATAGTTTTTAATACAATATAACCATGGTTTTAATTGGACCGGACCCATTAAACAATAGAAATAGACCAACGGAACAAACCGAATGATCGTTTATTCAGTTTGATTCAATTTCGGTTTTGGGTCATTTCGGTACAATTTATGTTTTGAATTTTTAGAATTCTGATTTATTCAGTTTTGACTATTTCGATTCGGTTGAAACGGATGCTCTCACCCCTAACATTCTCGAATTACCTATTTGAGTCCATAAATGAATACTATGTTTGATAAACACCGATCTAAAAGGCAATTTGTTTGTCTCTCCCATTTCATTTGGCTGAATATAATCACTAATGAAATATAGCTGCAATCCAAAATGTCACAACTTGCAATCAACATGTAAATAGTCCATAAATGAATAATATTCTCTCTCTCTCTCTCTCTCTCTCTCTCTCTCTCTCTCTCTCTCCATTTGTCATTTGTTTCTTAACTAAACCATTAATTTGGTAATGTAAAATAATAGTTATACTGTTATAACTTAGATATTTTAGAATTGATATTATGATTAAAAATAAATAAAGAAGCAACTAATTATTTAATAGATTCTTGACAATGAGTGGAGGACTACCTCAAGGTGAGTAATGGGCCGGGCTGGCTCGCGTCCTGATTTGACTGAGTTCGGGCTGGGCCGCGCTTAGCCTGGAAGAGGAAGTGGGCCTGGTCGGCTGGTCCAAAAAAAATAATAATAAAAATAAAGCAAACCCATTTCGGGCCCGTAAATTGATCATGGGCGGGCTGGGCCTAACCGGACATGGTCTGGACCGATTCTGGGCTGCGTTCGTGTCGGCCCAGTTTATTTCAAAAAAAATTGAAGAATTTTTCCTTTTGAGAATGAAAACTTGAATTTTTTTTTATAATCTCATTATAATTTATATAACATTAACTAACAAAAAATTAGAAAGTTGAAAGTTGATATTTTATTTTCGTAAAATTTGTAATAAAATGTAGAAGTGTTTTTTTTTTCTTTTCCGTCATCCGTCGTCCGTCTTCCATTCAAGTTCATTGCTCAGCACCTCCTCCAATAGCGTCGTCCAAATAAAGAGGCTGAAAGTTCAGCTTATTGACGTCGGCAATTTCATCTCTTAAGTTTTGAGTTACGCACGAACCCAATCTTGAACACAGACACATGTTTTCAAAATATCTAGCAGCATCATGCTCCTCTTCTTACTTAGTATCATTGAAACTGCACTAAAACAAGATTCCGATGCAATCATGGACACTGGAACCATTAGTATATCGCATGTTATAGACGAAAGTATAGGATATATTTTTTCGTGTCTTTTCCACCATTCTAAAATTGAAAAATACGATGCCGATTCATCTTCATCATAGGACTTTGAATACAAGGACAATTCTTGAGCTGGTAGGAAATATTGTTTTTGTTTCTTCCTTTGCAGTACACTTTTAGCATGTGATAGTTTAGCCATAAAATCGGAGCGATCACTTTTTATTTATATAATATATAATAAAGACAATTTTACTTTGTTATGAAGTTCATATAAAAAAATTCAATATGACATTAAGCTTACAAAGCTGGAATTTTTTTTTGTTTGGATAAAGCTCATAAACAAACTCAATTTAGGCTTAAGGTAGGTTGTCAACTCGGGTATCTTATTGTATATGGATTTGCTTGTATATCACATGGTGTATCATAAGCTCATAAACTCATAAACAAAAAAGACCAGTGGGACTCTCAGGATGCAACATATATAGTTAGATCAAATAAAACTGGTAACGTTAGATAACATCAATGGGGATGTAGCTCAGATGGTAGAGCGCTCGCTTAGCATGCGAGAGGTACGGGGATCGATACCCCGCATCTCCAATTTTCTTACTCTCTTTTTTTTCCCATTATTTTGCAATGGACTAATTTGATTAAATATAGAGTGAAACAGTTCACATGGCAGTGGAAATTTCATACCACTGGGACTAGGGGTGAGTAACAGTTCGGTTCGGTTCAAGCCAAACTGTATATGAAAATCGAAATAATCGTAAACCGTACTTTTCAAAACCGAAAACCGAACCGTATTTATAAAAAACCGTACAAAACCGAACCGAATTAATTCGGTTCGGTTTTCGGTCGGTTTGGTTTCATGGACCAATGTGCCGGACCTTCAAATTTTTAGCAAAATATGCCTATTTAAATAACAATTTATTTTAAAAATATGGTATTATTGTATTAATGAATTATATATTACATAGTGTAAAAAATATCAGTATATATATAAATTGAGGGTAGAGAGAGTGCTCAAAAAAGTACCTACAGAGAATAAGAGGAAAGTGCCCTCGGTTAAGGGTTACAAAACATTAGTATATGTAGATCGAGGATAGTTTGATAAATTATTAAATCTAAATCGGTTTTCGGTTCGGTTCGGTTATCCGGATCAATAACCGAAAACCGAACCGTTATTTTAAAATTTTAAATTTTCAAACCGAAAACCGAACCGATAACCGAAAAGTCGAACCGTTTGTCATATTTCGGTTCGATTTTCGGTTTTCAACCGCTATATGCTCACCCCTAACTGGGACTGGGAGCATGGACCATTTTCATTTGCATGCAAGGTCAGGTTTTGAAAAGTAGTCTAAACATTCCTTTATACTAACTTATTAAAAAAAAAAGGTTATATGTAACCTTATTTTAATTATTTTATATTTGGAAAGAACAAAAAGACATCATAATAGCACAATACATTTTTTTTAAATTTTATTTTCTATATAAATTATTTAGTTGTCTTTATTAAATTTAATATACAATTTTAATTAGTAAAGTTAGGTAAGAACATATTTTGAAAAAAATCATGATGAAGACTACTTTCTTTATCATATAGTAGAATAGATTAGGGGTAATTACACTCAGCCCTCATCCTATGTTTTATGAGTATTAAATGGACTACTCTTATTCCAAAATTAATTACACTAATCGCTCGTATTCTTTATAAAATTTATTAACTAAACGGGTGGACAGTGTTATTAGTTTCTATAGAAACTTTAGGAGGCTGTGTAATTTAGTTTCAAAACATGGGTTGTCGTTTAATAAGTGTAAAACATAGAATGGTTAATGCAATTAACCCAAAAAAATTATAAGTTGTTGTAAAAATGAGAGAGATAAAGTAATATTGGTAGCCGGAAATCGTGTACTTAGCCTTTTCTCTTTGATAACATATATAGAGAGAATATGATAGAGGTTGTTGTGGGTATTGATAAGGGCATCCATATTTGGATATGTCCAAATTACAACACTCCCTCTTATATGCTCATTTTAATTATTGTCTCATTAAAAAAATTTCTAAAGAAAAACCCATATTTTAGGGAAAAAAATCTATAGAAAAGAAAAGTGTACAATAATATTTTTCAGGAATATGATTCTTACCTATTTTTGGAATAATATTTTGAAAAAATACTATTCCAAAAATAGTATTTTGAGAATACCCATGGCCCACATGTAATAGAAAGGGGGACATAATTGGACAGAAATAAATGGAACAGTAGATCGGCTCCCCGTTTTTGGAATGGTATTTTGAAAACACCTGAAAATCTATTATTAGAAGTTACTTATGTTGTCATTTTATTTTGAAAAAATATCACCCAAGGATGGAACAATAATTTGATAATTAAATAAAAGAAGGGTGGTGGACATTTTGTTGAAATACCTATTTTTGGAACACTAGTTGGTCTAGTACTCTCTAGCGATGAATACTATCCGGTTTTGGACGGAAAATCGAATTGAACTTAGGTTTGAAATAAATTCCATTCAATTTCGATTTTAAAAATACTATAATTTTTTATTCAGTTTTGTTTTGAATTTCGATTTCGATCAAAAACCAAAAATCGAATGCGGCTTATGAAATTATGTAAATACCCTCAATTCTATACATATTTTATGATTAAAAATGAGTATACTTTGAAAACAATAATTCTATGTATATATTTTGAAGCCAAACTTTGATAATTTAGCAACTACTCCAACTTTGGACACAATTTTAAAATAAAACAAATATGTGTATAAAAATTATAATTTTTAATAAATTCTAACCATGATTTTAACTTTGGACCTGACTGGTTAAACAATAAAAATAGCCCAACAGAACAAACCGAAGAATCTTTTATTCGGTTCATTTTGGTTTCGGTTTTGGCTAATTTCAGTTCGATTTCGGTTTGAATTTTTAGAATTTCAGTTTATTCGGTTTTGACTATTTCGATTCAGCTGAAGCCAAATGAACCGAATGCTCACCACTATACTATTCTCAAATTATCTATTTGAGTCCATAAATTAATTATAAATTACGCAAAATCTGGGAAAAATATTAATTATAAATTATGCCTTTCCGAGATCGAACCTAGGTCGTTCGCTTGACACACGGAAATACTCACCACTATATTACAACGACTCTATTATTTAATATTTTTAAATCACGTTTATTTAAATGATGAAGGTAAATGTCATGAAGAAGTAAATGGAAGAAATTATTTAATATATTGAAAAATATATGATAAGAAGGTATACATTAGCAGGGATATTTCTGAGGCAAGGGCTACATTTGGGATCATTACCTAAAATTTCACGAACTACCTCTTTGTCACATACTGCTCTAATACGTGCAGTATCCAACTCCAAATGATCTCGAACCATCATCTTCGACTTTTCGAGCCTTCCCGATACACGAGTGATGCTCATCGCATTCCAGGATGTTCTCCATATAGGATGAGTCGATAGAACTCACTTGCATAATTAGCAACAATCTCAAACTAAGCCTTATTCCAGTGTTGTAAATAACTAAGACTTGGTTTGTATTCGTTAGTGCTTTTCAGAAAGGGACATCATAATCATCTTCTTCTTCTTTTCAAATTGATTCAAAATTAGTTGAACCAAAATTAAATTAACTTTTTTTAAAAATAAAATAATAAACAATTGTTGCGAAACAACTGTTGGAACTGGTTTTCTGAAAGAGAAAAAAAGAAGCAGCAGTAACCAATTCCAAACTCAGCCTAAATGTAAGACTTGGCAAGGGGTTATAGTTAATAGTTGTCCAAAAATCGAACTTTTACAAAATGCATTTCATAAGTTGTTATTATCAACCAACTTTAGACCACCTTCAAAAGAAATTAATAAGTTGGACATAATACCAATAAAGGCTAGTAACAATGGATAACATCAATGGGGATGTAGCTCAGATGGTAGAGCGCTCGCTTAGCAAGCGAGAGGTACGGGGATCGATACCCCGTATATCATTTTGCAACTCTTTCCTAACAAAGTTGTGTAATAAGCAACATGTCATTATGATTCGAATTTGAGTCTTGACGGGGTAGAACGAAGGACCCCTAAGAATTGCCCATCGACTCTTAAGTACACCAAAACATCTCTCGATCACATTCCTAGCTCTTGAATGCTTCATGTTGAAAAACTCTCTAGGAGTATTGGGTTGGTGGCCTTCTCTCCACTCATTAAGGTGATAACGTGTTCCTCGGTACGGAGCTAAAAATCACTCACAATTTGCATATCCAGCATCCACAAGGTAATAGTGACCTACATAAGATAATAATTTTTAAAAATCTTTTTTAGAAAAAGGAGGAAAAAAGTACTTCACAATTTAAAAGTAAATTACCATGTGGAACTTTTAAACCATTTCTCCTACTAATAGCATCACGGAGCACCCTACCATCCGCAGCAGAACCTTCCCAACCGGCCAAGACATAAATAAACTGCAAATCTTGAGAACAAACTCCCAAAACATTTGTTGTAACTTTCCCACTCCGATTCCGAAACTTAGCTTGATCTTCTAAAAGAACTCTCATACTAACATGTGTCCCATCTAGTGCCCCTAAACATCCCTATATATTTAGAGAAAAGATAATCAGCGTAGTTAAATACAATTTTTCTAAGAAGATGCTACATATTATGTTACAAGGTTATACTTCATAGCTTAAAATATTTCCATCTCTCATCATTGCAGTTTTCTGGAATTGGTTCTGGTTTTTTCAACAAGTCTTCTTGCAGGCGTATGATAGAATTCAAAACATTGTTGAAATACTTGCTAATTGTCTCACCCGATCTCTTAAAATGAAATTTAATATTCCGATTCTTCATATCATGTCCTATGATATGCAAAATATTGCCACTTGCTCATCCACCAATAGATTCTTTGATGCCTTTAAACCGCCATCTCTTTCGACTTTTTCACACAGAACATGAAAAGCACGCCTACTCATCCTTAATTGTTCAACATAATGAGTTTCACTCCTATAAACCAACTCGTTTACTATCTCCCTGTTGGGTTTTTAGCCTTTAGTTTTGGTTTTTAGTCCCACATCGGCTAGAAAGGAATGTGTATCTCCATATATATGAGTCTTTGCTCTTTATGGAGATGCACATGTAGTGCACATGGGTGTGTGCCTTGTGGGATTAATTATTAATGGTATAAAGGCTTAATCAACAATTAAGAAGCTGTAAGCTTTTTGCTCTTGGAAATTTATTTCCATGGAGCTAAGCTCCGTAGGAGCTTAGCGACTCGGACTCGGACTCGGACTCGGACTCGGGCTCGGGCTCGGGCTCGGACTCGGGCTCAAGGGCTCATGAGGCGTAATGTGGCATTTTGTTGGCGCACTTTGCACTTAGCACGTCAGCATCGTCGCTAGGCGCATAGTGCGCTTAAGTTGCGCTCGTTGCGCAAGCCACTTGCGCGACCACGTTGCGCGGCCCGTTACGCGAGCCCAGTTACGCAGCCCAGTGTGCGCAGCGTACGCAGTGTGCGTAGAGTGCGTATGTGCGTATGGCTGGCTGCATATTAGAGCGGGAATGGTTGCAGCAGTTGCTGCACTTTCAGGAGTGGTTCAGCCACTACCCTGAAGTTCAGGCAACTGCTTGGCAACCGCCCCGTGGGCTATATATGCAGGTTCTCTCCTCTCTCTCAGTGTTGGAGAAATCAGAATTCCAAGGAGAAAAATCTAAGTGTTCTTTAACACAACAGAGTAGTGAGCATGTTTTTTTAACACAAACACTAGTACTTTTTAGTACGCGTGGGTTCTGTTACTTCAGAAACAGAGAAAGAAGAGTAGAGCCATTGCCAGAGGAGTTCGCCGTCTTCCGAGGAGTCAGAAGAGCAGGAGTGTTCCAAAGGTTTTCCGTCAACCTTGCTGGTTCCTGGAAGCTGTTCGCAGAGGGCGAATAAAGCTTTGAGCAACGGTGATCATTCACCCCAGCAATTCCATTTCTCGCCTGTCACCCTTCTGTTGCCTTTAGCAGTTCTGTCAGTATCTTCTTTTTAGAAGGCACTACTGCCAGTTTGCTACGATCACGAAAATCTCTTTAGATTATTCGTGAATTACGATATCTTTTTAGATCTCGTAATTTGCAGAATTCTTCTGGATCTTTGTTGCAAAACCTTCTTTAAGGAATTTCATTTGAAACGTTGTCTTTACAACTGTTTCAGTTTCTGTATTTTCCATCGAAAAGCGTGCCCCGGCGTTCCCGGCAATAACAATCTCAAAGCTTTATTGCTACGATGGAAAATATTAATGCTTCACTCCTAAACACGGACTTCTGTAAGTTAGAGAAGTTTGATGGAGAGCATTATCAAGTCTGGAAGAGGAAGGTTTATCTCACTCTTCAACTTAGAGACGTTGATCACGTATTGCTTGAAGAGGAACCTACTGTTCCAGATACTGGGTCTGCTGCCGCAATCTCTGCGGCTACTAAACTTCAGGCCAAGTGGAGAAGGGAGAATAGCATTTGCAGGTTGCTTATCCTGAATGCTATGGAGGATTCTCTAGCAGAATCCTACAGTAAGAAACCAATTGCCAGAGATATATGGGAGTCTCTGAAAAAACTGTACGAAGAAGACAAGAACAGGAGCAAAATATTTGTGGTTGAAAAATATCACAAATGGCTCTTTGAGGACGAGAAGTCCATGCTGCCGCAGGTCAAAGAATTTCTGAAGTTGCGACAGAAATTGGAAGACGAGGCTATGCCCCTCCCCGACAAGTTTGTTGTTGGAGGGATTGTCTCAAAGCTCCCCGCTGGGTGGAGCAAGTTCTATGCAAACATGCATAGGAAGAAGTTGGAGATCACCCTTGAAGATCTCCTACAGGAAATTTATGTAGAAGACCAGATGAGGGCTCACCATAAAGTTGACACGCTTTCCAAGCAGATGGCTAACGCAAATTTGGTTTCATCAAGGGAACCAAAGGGAAAGGGAAAGCGTGCAGATTTCCAGAAGAAGAAGAAGAACCCTAACAACTTGAATGTTAAGAAAACTTCTTTCAAGTCAAAGAAATCTAAGGCAAAGATGCCTTGTTTCAAGTGTGGCCAGTTGGGCCATTTCAAAAGTGAATGCACAGCACCGGCCAAGAAATCAGAGCAAGGTGAGCCTAGCAAAGTCTCAATGATTACTGATGTAATTGCTATGATTGGACAGGTTGATGCTGTAGGATCTGATTCAGACTGGTGGGTAGATACTGGAGCCACCTGCCATGTCTGCTCCAGTAAGGAGTGGTTCACCACCTACACACCCACTTCTGAAGCGGTTGTGATGGCGAACCAAGCACAAGCTGAAGTGCTTGGGATCGGGACGGTGGTGTTGAAGCTGACTTCGGAGAAGTCTCTGACGCTTCAAGGCGTAAAGCACGTACCTGCTATCGCCAAGAACCTGGTCTCGGGAGGCCTACTCTGCAATGCAGGCCTCAGGATGGACATCAATGCCGGCCAGATGGTGATGTCTATCAAGAGAACATATTTCGGAAAAGCTTTTTATACCGAAGGAATGTTCAAAATTCAGCTTGTAAATCAGTCCAATGTAATTAGTGTAATTAATGAAATCACTCCTGCTTATACTCTTGAGTTGTGGCATAATAGGCTAGGACATGTTTATTGTAAACGAATAAACAGAATGTCTAGTCTAGGACTTATCTCCAAATGTGGGGGTAAGGTAGAGAAATGTGAAGTTTGTGCTCAAACAAAGATCACAAGGAAACCCTTTCCTCGGGTTAATCGAAGTACAGATCTTCTGGAGTTGGTACACTCCGATATCTGTGACTTCAAACAGTTCTCTACAAAGGCCGGGATGAAGTATTTCATAACCTTCATCGATGACTTCTCAAAGTATGCGTTCGTCTACTTGCTGAAGGCTAAAGATGAAGCATTCGAGAAGTTCAAGGAGTTCAGAGCCGAAGCTGAGCGGCAGACTGGACAACAACTCAAAAGGATAAGAAGTGATCGAGGTGGGGAGTACAGGTCTCATGAATTCGCATCGTTCTGTAAGGAAAATGGAATTGTCAATGAGACTACTGCTCCGTACTCTCCTCAATCAAACGGAGTAGCTGAGAGGAAGAACAGGACGTTGACAGAAATGATAAATTCAATGTTGTTGACTGCTGGCCTTCCTAAGTGCTACTGGGGAGAAGCTGCATTGACGGCCACTTTTATTCTAAATAGAGTGCCTCATGCAACTTCAGACGTTACTCCTCATGAACTCTGGTTCAAGGTCAGACCTAACTTGAATGTCATTCGAGTGTGGGGGTGTCTGGCGTATGTCAAGCTTCCAGATCAAAAGATTCAGAAGCTTGGGACAAGGACTACAAAGACGATCTTCTTAGGGTATGCCGAGAAGAGTGATGCTCGGAGATTTCTTGATATTGAGTCAAATCATATCATTGAATCTCGCGATGCAGAATATTTTGAAGACAAGTTTGCAAGGCACAAGAATATTGTTCTTCCGGATGTTCCGGAGAATAATGAGGGTGCACAAGAGACTGAAGTCTTCAATAAAGATGTGGTCCAAGAAGATATTGTTGTTGAAACAACGGTTGAACCAAAACAAGCTGAGCCGTCAGCTAAGCGTGTGAGGAGGCCGAAGGACTTCGGAAGTGACTTTGTCACCTATCATGTGGAAGCTGATCCGCTTACCTATGATGAGGCGATGAAGACCAGAGACGCAGTTTTCTGGAAGGAGGTAATTGACAATGAAATTGATTCCATCACCTCAAATAACACTTGGGTGTTGGTTGATCTTCCTGAAGGAGCGAAACCCATCGGATGCAAATGGATCTTCAAGAAGAAGATGAAAGCAGACGGAACTATTGACAAGTTCAAGGCCAGATTGGTAGCCAAGGGGTTTTCTCAGAAGCAGGGGATTAACTATTTTGACACGTATGCTCCAGTAGCCCGGATGACCACCATCAGAATGTTGATTGCTCTCGCAGCAATACATAAGATGGTGATACATCAGATGGATGTGAATACGGCTTTCCTAAATGGCGAGCTGACCGAAGAGATTTACATGCAACAACCAGAGGGATTTGTCATCAGGGGTCTTGAAGACAAAGTCTGCAAGTTGGTGAAATCCTTGTACGGTCTTAAACAGGCTCCCAAGATATGGCATGAGAAATTTGACAAAGTTATAAGGTCAAATGGCTACATGGTCAGCGATACGGACAAGTGTGTTTACACGAAATTTGCTGGTGGAAGAGGTGTGATCGTTTGTCTGTACGTGGACGACATGCTTATCCTAGGTACGGATATTAGATGTGTCACGGAGACAAAGAAATTCATCTCAAGCAAGTTCAGTATGAAGGACTTGGGGGAAGCTGATGTGATCTTAGGGATCAAGATCATCCGGACAGACACTGGACTAGCGCTGTCACAGTCTCATTATATTGAGAAAATAATCACTCGTTATAGGTATCGGGAACTTCCAGGGATCGATACGCCGTACAGGTGTGATCTGAAGCTGAAGCCTAATTCAGGAGAAAGCGTCAGGCAGCTGGAGTATGCAAGCGTAATCGGTAGTTTGATGTATGCTATTACTGCCACAAGGCCTGACATAGTTTTCGCCGTAGGAATGTTGAGTCGTTTTACGAGCAATCCAGGTGTTGAACACTGGAAAGCTGTGGAACGGGTTATGAGATATCTCAAGAAGACTCAGACATATGCACTGTACTACAGCGGAGATCCGTCGGTAGTAGAAGGCTTCAGTGATGCCAGTTGGTGCTCAGAGGTGGAGAGCGAGAGGTCCACATGTGGATACATTTTCACAATGGGTGGAGTTGCTATATCGTGGAAGTTGAAGAAGCAGACTATGCTCTCGCGGTCATCCATGGAATCTGAGTTCTTTGCACTTGATACCGCAGCCGAGGAAGCAGAATGGCTTCGGGAGCTCATGTATGATCTTCCAGTGGTTGGGGCGCAAATACCGGCGATACCGATATACTGCGACAACCAGGCGACTGCGGCGGTGGCATCAAATGACCTTTTCAACGGAAAGAAGAGGACTGTGCGGTTGAAGCACAGGGCAGTACACGATCTTATCAAGAGAGGTGTTATTGCAGTAATTGATGTTCGGAGTCAGAAGAACCTGGCGGATCCGTTCACCAAGGGCCTCAAGCGCCAGCTGGTCGATGACACATCTTATAAAATTGGCTTGAAGGCATTCTGATATTGTATTATTGTATTCCTACCATAAAGTTTTATGCTATTAGTTCAAAGATTTATCTACTAGGCATCTAGCTTTTGGTTCAAGGGAGGACCACTAATCGGAAGAATATCAGGAACGGTGGGTACATGTTCTATTGGGCATGGAGAGGTTACGGACCTATAACCACTGTTGTCTATTGTTGTTTTCTGCAGAAAATAGGTCCTGTGGGAGGTTGGCTTAAATGCCTTAATGAGTTCTCAGGCATTTGGAATGTCTGGTATGCTTTACAGGAAGCATGGTAGCACAACACTACAAGGAGTGTGACTCCATGCTATGTGTGGCGGTGACTCCACCATGAGGTTCTCGAAGGAGGTAAAGCCTCGGCTATGTTAGCCAAGTCACAGCGGCGTAGCACCGAAAATAGGCAGTTGGCCTAATGCTGTATATTGAATTAAAGAGGGATGTAGTCAGCACTACAAAGAGGAGGTGTTCCTCATGTTACGGGTGGCACGATACCACAATGAGGTAAACCCGGCTAGGGATAAAGCCTCGGCCTTGCAAGCCATGTCGTAGCGGCGTAACACCGCACAGAAGCGTAAGGCTTCATGCTGGGTAGTTTGGCACTACAAAGGGGCTAGACCTCATGCTACGGGTAGTATGACACTACGATGAGGTTCCCGGTGATTCGTGGTAAGGTCCTCGGCTTAAGGCCATGTCATAGCGGCGTAGCACCGCAAAGGAAGCGTTGGACGCTTCATGCCATGTCTCTTTAATAAAGAACTCACCTATAGTGTATGGACAAAGAGATATCAGGCCGTCTCTTGAGGGTAAACTTGTAGACGTCCAATATTATACACTGAAACCAGGCTGGCACACGGCCTTAAATGTGCAGCCAGAAGCACATGTAACTACATTATGTGAGTGAAAAGAATTTCAGCTATGATGCAGAATTCAAGGCTTAGTCCATTCTTGTATTATAGTTTGATTTTTGACTCACGTGGGAAGATTCAAGTCTTAAGTGGCATCTATCCTAAAAGCATAATAGACAGTTACTGTGGGGAACACTCGTACTCATATATATAGAGATATGTGGGGGATTGTTGGGTTTTTAGCCTTTAGTTTTGGTTTTTAGTCCCACATCGGCTAGAAAGGAATGTGTATCTCCATATATATGAGTCTTTGCTCTTTATGGAGATGCACATGTAGTGCACATGGGTGTGTGCCTTGTGGGATTAATTATTAATGGTATAAAGGCTTAATCAACAATTAAGAAGCTGTAAGCTTTTTGCTCTTGGAAATTTATTTCCATGGAGCTAAGCTCCGTAGGAGCTTAGCAACTCGGACTCGGACTCGGACTCGGACTCGGACTCGGGCTCGGGCTCGGGCTCGGACTCGGGCTCATGAGGCGTAATGTGGCGTTTTGTTGGCGCACTTTGCACTTAGCACGTCAGCATCGTCGCTAGGCGCATAGTGCGCTTAAGTTGCGCTCGTTGCGCGAGCCACTTGCGCGACCACGTTGCGCGGCCCGTTACGCGAGCCCAGTTACGCTGGCCCAGTTACGCAGCCCAGTACGCAGCCCAGTACGCGCAGTGTACGCAGCGTACGCAGCGTGCGTAGAGTGCACAGTGTGCGCAGCGTACGCAGTGTGCGTAGAGTGCGTATGTGCGTATGGCTGGCTGCATATTAGAGCGGGAACGGTTGCAGCAGTTGCTGCACTTTCAGGAGTGGTTCAGCCACTACCCTGAAGTTCAGGCAACTGCTTGGCAACCGCCCCGTGGGCTATATATGCAGGTTCTCTCCTCTCTCTCAGTGTTGGAGAAATCAGAATTCCAGGGAGAAAACTCTAAGTGTTCTTTAACACAACAGAGTAGTGAGCGTGTTTTTTAACACAAACACTAGTACTTTTTAGTACGCGTGGGTTCTGTTACTTCAGAAACAGAGAGAGAAGAGTAGAGCCATTGCCAGAGGAGTTCGCCGTCTTCCGAGGAGTCAGAAGAGCAGGAGTGTTCCAAAGGTTTTCCGTCAACCTTGCTGGTTCCTGGAAGCTGTTCGCAGAGGGCGAATAAAGCTTTGAGCAACGGTGATCATTCACCCCAGCAATTCCATTTCTCGCCTGTCACCCTTCTGTTGCCTTTAGCAGTTCTGTCAGTATCTTCTTTTTAGAAGGCACTACTGCCAGTTTGCTACGATCACGAAAATCTCTTTAGATTATTCGTGAATTACGATATCTTTTTAGATCTCGTAATTTGCATAATCCTTCTGGATCTCTGTTGCAAAACCTTCTTTAAGGAATTATATTTGAAACGTTGTCTTTACAACTGTTTCAGTTTCTGTATTTTCCATCGAAAAGCGTGTCCCGGCGTTCCCGGCAATAACACTCCCTATTTCTGAAGAAGTTAAGTGCATATTTATGTCTCTCTAAAGACTTTCTTCTAGCATACATCATAGATGTAGAAGCAACAACTTGGAAAAAACCAGTTTAGTAAATTGAAAATGTGCAACCAGTGAGTACATATGGCAATCAACTTCTTTCTTTCACTTGAATGAAGATGAGCCATTATTGCATGAATACTTCCATATAATCAGTCTTTATGATGAAATATCTACAATCTAAAAACAAATTCATAGTATTTCTCACTTGAATGAAGATGAGACATTACTGCATTAATACCCAAACAATGGTGATGTTGGTCACATATTGTAGAATACTTGAAATATTTTCATCTAACATTCATAATATTTTTATCTAACATTCAAATAAATTTTCAAAGGATGATTATCATAACTTGGGATAATAACATTCAAATAAATTTTCGAGCAAGTAGAACCCACACAAATATTTTTCTCTCACGTATACCATAACTGTCCTCTAAATATTTTTCTCTTATTCACGTATACCATAACTGTCCCCCTCGCTTTTGTCTCTCAATCCCTGTTACTGACAAGCTTAAATTTGCTCATTGATGGTAGGCTGAGAAAATTTCGAGCAAGTAGAACCCATAATAGGCTAAAAAACTTGGGATTTTCGAGCAAGTAGAACCCAAATCATTCATAATATTTTCATCTAACATTCAAATAAATTGAATCCAAATTTTCATTAAAAAAAACTTCTAGCAAGTAGAACCCAAAATTTCATTAAAAGGAATAATACCTTGGAATTTTCGAGCTCCAGCGTAGGAGGAGGCGGAGGAGGAGGCGGAGGCTGAGGCGGTGGTGGAGGAGGAGGAGGTGGAGGCAGCGGAGGAGGAGGAGGAGGCGGCGGCACCGGAGGGGACAGGCGATGGATGCAGCGGAGGAGGAGGAGGAGGAGGAAGAGGAGGAGGAGGCACCGGAGGGGGCGGCCGGAGGAGGGGGCGGGCGGTGGAGGCGGCGGAGGGGGAGGAGGAGGAGTGAAGTTTTTTTAGATCTAGGTTATTTCTCTCTCCTCCGGACCGATCGGGATTTTATGGGTTGAAATTTTTTTAAAGGGTAAAATTGTAATTTAAGATTTGAGGATGTAATGTAATTAGGATTACATAGGTTTTATGATGTAATTGATTTGAATAGGAATAGATGTAATGTAATCAAGTTTGTAATTGCTATTACATTATATCTAGAGAAAATTTGTCCAACCAAACATCTTAATTGGGATTACGACGTAATGTCGATTACATTACATTGTCCAACCCGGTGAACCAAACGGGGCCTTAGTATGTGATAATTTACCCATAAAATCGGAGCGGTCACTTTTTTATTTATATAATAAAGACAATTTTAATTTGTTACGAAGTTCATATAATAAAAAAAAATCTATTTGAGATAAAGCTTACAAAGCTGAATTTTTGTTTGGATAAAAGCTCATATGCTCGTCATGGCCGGTCCTGACTCCTGAGCTCATGGGAACTTTAGAGGTTTTACATATCGCCGCCCTATCGAACAGAATTTTTGCATAAATATCTATTTAAAATAAGTATCTAGTAACTATAGATAACATCAATGGGGATGTAGCTCAGATGGTAGAGCGCTCGCTTAGCATGCGAGAGGTACGGGGATCGATACCCCGCATCTCCAATTTTATTTTTAATTTGTTTTCGTCGTGTCCTTATTTTTTGCATCTGATTAGTTCAGCAGATGTAGTCATATGGACTAATTGTTTAAAGGAAAATGCTAAGTTTACTACCAAATTCTTACAACTTTCTTACTACTACTCTCTTCCACTCCTTACACATGGGTCCCACCGGGTCCCACCACCACTCTCACCCCCCCCCTGCTACATGGACTCCATCCGGTCCTACTATTTCTTCTCCTCCTCCAATCGAAGTCCGACACGTGTCCGGTTGTAAATTTTGGTTGTAGGCATAGCAAAGCTCTTGTTTAAATATAAAGTGATACGTGCACATGGCAGTGGAAAATTCATACCACTGGGAGCAAGCATGAACGGATGGCATTGCTTGATTTGTTTTTTTGATTATTTTTTTTGTAAAGTAGTTTTGGAAAGTTACTTTATAATAACTTATTAAAAAAAAATTAAAATGTTAATTTAATTTTGGAGTTGTCTTTGAAAACAGTTGGAAACCTATTATTAAAAGTTATTTATGTTGTCACTTAAAAAAAATAATAATACCCAAGGATGGAACCATGATTAAACTGGGGGTGGATTGCATTTGGCACTGAACAAAATCACGTATGAAATGTAACTATAATCAAAACTGCCAAAACTTACAATCAACATGTAAGTAGTTACCCTAAATTATTATAAAAGAAATTATAGAAAATCTATTATTATTTTCAATTTTTTTCATATTACCTCCTATTGTTATTTTCTCTCTCTCTAACTCTTCCCAGTCATTCGATCTGGACTAGTTCATCAACAAGATCGAGGTAAACAACAGGATCGGTCGGTTAGCGCTGCTGCCTATGCTACTATCTCTACCACCGGTGCCTTTTTTTGCTAATGGTGCTCCCCTCGTCATTTGTTTCTTAACTAAACCGTTCACTTGGGGGCTGCCATAGGCCTTTGCAATAATAAAAAATTGCTCTTTGCGACCAATTGCGGTCCTTTGCAGCAACGAGAACACTAAAAATAAATAAATCTTGAGGTCCAAACTTATAATAAAAAATAAATAAAAAATATGTTAGATTTGTACCAGAATAGCAAAAAGTAAATTTGAGATCCAAGTAAGATGAGTGGATGTTGACACATGTATATCTTTCTTATTTCTTCTTTCAAAAAATAATAATAAATCTAGAAAATGAGATTCCAAATTGATTCTTACTATTCTACAAAATGAGTTCCTACATTCTAAAGGTAGAAAATTATGAGGCCCATGCTATAGCTCCTATGGCTAGGACGGATCATCATGGGGTTCCAATTAAGCCTTACTATTCTACAAAATAAGCTCATACATTCTCAATCTAGAATACGGAAGTTGGGTTGTGCCTTAATATTGATGCTTTAACAGCATCATTAGTAGATTGGACTGAAAATTACATATTGAGGTCCAAATTTGTAACAAAAAAATAAATGTACAATGTATTGGGTTTGTATGAGAATAGCGGAAAATAATAAAATGACATTTGGTGGCAAAAATTGTGTGGTTAAAAAAATAATGTAAAACCTAGAATATAAAATTTTGGGCTCAAAATTGAGGCTTAATATATATTTTACAAAATGAGTTCCTACATTTTGAATGTAGAAATTCGCAAGCCCAAGCTATAGCTCATGTGGCTGGAATAGAACCACTATGGAGCTTCAACTGAACCTTACTATTCTACAAATAAGCTCTAACATTCTACATTCTGAATCTAGAAAAAGTATTTAACGGGGCATTACAAAACTTTCTCTCACTCTCTCTCTCTCTCTCTCTCTCTCTCTCTCTCTCTCCAAAATTCTTTTATTTCTTCCTTCACTTCAAAATCCTAAAAAAATTCCCAATCCTTGTTAATGTCCAAATATCATAGTGTAGTAACATAAAATATGTTTAGGATGAACTTTCGACGAATTTCTAAAGTTTCGAACCCGTTTTAGGATTTTGAACTTCGGACTTCCTCCGACAGCCGTGACCGGGAAAACTCAGGGCTGTAGAAATGTTCTACAAGCCCTGACTGGATCCATGATATTTGAATGTTATGATAAGAGAGAAGCAAGCTATTGGAAGGATTGTCAAAATTTTTGACAGTTCTACATATTTAAGGACTGTTATTTTTGACATTCCTAAATGAACAACATATTTATTTAGAATTGCCAAAATATTTGATAGTCCATTATGTATTTTTTGCAGTCCCCAGTAAAAAAATTTAAGTGACAAACTTGAAAATAAATAAATTGGACAATCTTGAATAAATTTTGTAGTGTCTTTATAAAGGCCTAAATGCAACTTGAAACCCTCAACTATTATATTTTTCAACTTAATACCCTAAACTTTTTTTTGGTATAACTTGATACCCTAAAAAATGGACCAAAATATCCTTGTTCTAAACTTAAAACTATCTTCCTCCACCATATCCCCCCCATCCCCCCCCCCCCCCCCCGCAACCCCGCTCACACTCTCCCGCCCCCCCCCCACCTGCCCCTCCCTCACTCACCCCACCCTGGCTGCACTACCGCTTGTCCCCCTCTATCCGTGCTGTCGCCGCTAATGCTGTCAGCTGCGCGCGTGCACCCAAAGAGAGGGGGCGGGCGGTGGTGTAGCCGAGTGTGGGGAGCAGGAGCGGGGTGGAATAGCGGATGGGGGGCTGGCGTGGGGTGGGTGGGTGGAGGCGGGGTGGCTGGAGAGAGAGGGGGGTTGGATGGAGGGGACGTGGATGGCCGAAGGGGGCGAGGGTGGGGTGGGGTAAGGGGGTGTCAACCCCTGATTTTTCAAAAAGTATTAAACTAGTGTTAATTAATTATTAAATGTCATTATTGGTTTTAAAATTATTTAATATGATTTTTAGGAATTTTCTATAATTTTAAATGAGTTTTTTTATATAAAAATATCACTTTGCAAATTATTTAAAATTTATTAAATAGGTTTTGCAATTTTTGAAATGTTATTTATATCAGTTTGTAATAAATTATTTGTTCTTAATTGAGGAATGCAAATAATATTTTGCACTTTAATACTGTTAAACCCCTTTTGTAATTTTCCTAATCTCTAGGGGGCCCTAGTGCAAATTACCAAACCCCCCCGACCAACTCTCTCTCTCCTCCAGCTCGCTCACCCACCCCCGCTGACCCGACGACTGCCCCGACGACTCACCGCCCTGCCCCCCGCCGAATCCGGCTGCCCGACCGCCTCGAAAACCCCCTATAAAAGTTTCCCTCACTCCCCTCGACCAGACCCTAACCCTAAACACTCCCCACGACCGCCAGCGCCGCCCCATCACCCCCTCTCACCCCACCGGAACCCTAGCTACGGCGAGCCCCTGTCCAGCCTCACCACTCGTCGTCGACAGCCGCCACCACCGTCATCCGCTTCGCCTTGCCGAGCTGGAGGAAGCGCCACTGAGCGCCGCCGTCCCGACGTCTCCTCCGCCGTCCCCGACCTTCGATTCACCCTGGGTTGATCGGACACGTAAGTGTCAGCTTCGATTCGTGTCGTGCGAGTCTCGTCTTCACATATGAGACTCGCCAGGACACGGGAATGTTCGTCCAGTAGCTGGACACGAGAATTAGGGTTCGTGCGTGTCGTGCGAAGCACGGACACGAGAAAACCCTGTCTCCTTAACTGTCAGGACACAGGATAGTTTTTATATATTTTTTTTTAGTATAATCGACCTAAAACGAAATAAAATAAACCCAACCCTTTCCCTAACACAACTGATGGGCTGACCCCCTGGCCAGCCCATCCTAAGCTAAACCCCCCCCCCCCCCCCCCCCCCCCGCGCGCTGTGATGGCTCGGGTTCGAGCCCGCCCCTGCTGTTTTCTTTTCCTTTTTCTTTTTCTTTTCCTTTTTTCCTTTTCTTTTATATATATATATCTATTTATATATATATGTATATACATATTTTTGTATATATATATGTATTAATATATATACTATATTTATGTATATATAGTTGCTGTTTTTATATATATATATATATATATATATATATATATATATATATATAGATATATATATATATATATATATATATATATATATATATATATACTTTATTATTTTATGTATGTATATATATATATATATGTCTTATGTATACATATATATTTATGTATATATATTTCTTTGTGTATATATATTATCATATATATACTATTATATGTATATGTATACATTAATTTTGTATATATATATATATTATATAGTTGAGTATTTTCTTATAGGTATGTATATATACATATTTGTATATATATATATATATATATATATATATATATATATATATATATATATATATATATATATATATATATATATATATAATATAGTTGAGCATTTTCCTATATATAAATATCCGTATATTTATATATATATATATTATTTCCTATGTGTATTTTACTTAGCTTAGTGTAAATTATTTATATAAAATAATGTTCATACTTTTATAGTTACTATGTAAAACTTTACCTTATTAAAATAATAATATTTATTTTGACTATTACCAAATTGTATTTTTATTGTATTTAAATTACTGCAACCATTTGGTATCCAAGCCTAGCATGGGTATTTGGGCCCAAATGTGTTTTCACACATTCAAGACCTGTACAAGTCATATTGGACTTGATTCATGGCCTTGGGTCCTGTATTGAACTTTGGTTCAAATTATATACATGGACAAAATACGCAGATAATTAATTATTGTGTGCATTGCTGTTTTGATTTTCTAAAAATACTTAAATTATTGCTAAAATTATGGAAAAATAGTTTTTAGATACTATGTTAAGTTGGCTAATTTAGTATAATTTTTGTAGTATTTAATTTACTGTTTTGCCACTAGTTTGGCATATGAAACCAAAACTCATTTTCTGTATACTTAGGAAAACTGATTTTTATAAAATATTTGTACTGGTTAATAAATTCCAGAAAAATTATAATAAATTTCTATGATTAACAAGGATCACTTTAGTACTTTACTTTAAGAAAAACTAGGCTTTTTGCCTATCTCTAAAATTATTAGAACACAATGATCTTTTGATTTATTTATTGATTAATTACGACTTGTAGCTTTTTGTGTTATTTGGAGTTTTAGTCGTGTTGAACCCCATCCCTCACTAGTATAAAGACCCTAGAAAGTTAGTTAACATAGTGTGTCACCCCACATTGGTCTCCTATGCCAAGTCATCATTTTGGCTAGGTACCCAGTCACAAGTCGTGTTTCACAAATTAGTGTCCTAGTGTCTTAGCTTAGTGTAGAACTAAGTTGTTGTATTTACTTCTACAGTGACGAGCTACCAGACATCCATAGCATTGTTATCGCAGCTTGTTTTGTTTTGCTTTGCTAGAGGCAAGTACTTTCTACGAACTTTACATACTGCTATAAACCATAAAACTGTGAATCACCAACCATGTTAAATGCTGATCCTTGGGGTAGCAAGTTAGAACTTCACATGTTGTATTACTTTCAGTTTCTACCATGTTTATACAGTATCTCATGATCTCTCACATGCTTAAATAACGGGTTAAGGGGAAACTGCTAGTAGTGTACGTGATCATGACCCCCTTCTCCGTATGTATTTACCGAGCACCGTTACATTCTATATGTATCTGTGTCGTATGTCTGGTCCCGCGTTTGTGTATAGATATACACCGATGCCGTTATGTGTACGTATGTGCACATCAGAAAATTGATATGTACCGCTGTACATCCTGATTACCTATTGACTGATCACTCACCTACTACAGTTTTAAACTTTAAAATGTACATCTATCGCCATGCTAAAACATACCTAAAACTGAACCAACATGATATGTCATTTCCTTTTCATCACATGATCAGTATTATATGTTTGTTAGATTTAGTACTTGCTCCCGTCCTGACAGAATAACGTTGTAGGTATCCTTACTGAGGAGGAGTTACTCTGTGACACATACTATGGAGATACTGCCGAGGGCCCGGCTCTGCTTTACGAGGATTTTCCTGCGGGAACCTCGCCTAGTTGCCTTTTGTTTACTTAGACTTTTGAGAGTAGACATGTATTAGACTATATCATTTTGTAACTGGACATGTATCCAGTTTTACATTTCAGTTTACTTGTACTTGGATATTTTACTATATACGACGACTTTTGTGTTTGGAGCATTTATGATTCTTCTTCACTTATAGAACTGTTAGCACATTTAGTCTTATCCTGTTGTCTTTAGAACAGCTTACTACGTTTTATCTCAACGTAGGCTGGGCATGACTCGGCCTGGCCCAATAATTTGGGTAGCGGTCGTGACATGTTTTTAGTGGTGGCCCATGCAGGTCCTGACTAAACTGTTTGGTTACGTTATTGTACCAAGCATGCCTGCAATTAGGAACTTAAGGTAATAAGACAACATTAGGAAAGACGCTTAGAATACTTAGAGGAATGCTAGGATTGCAACATAGGAAATACATCACATGTTTGCTATTATAATTAGATTTTCTTGCATATGATTGCTTACTTTAAACAAAGTCCTTATAAGTCTTTTTATGTAATTTAGATGGTGCTTACTCGTTCGTCCCAGTATGTTACCCCCGAGAATGGGGCCCTTCATATCCAGTCAGCTGACCGAGTTGACTGATACACCTCCACCTACCACATTCCTCCACTCCACAGATCCACAGACCCAGATGCCACCTTCCACATCCCAGGCCCGGCAGGACCCGATACTTCCACCACCCCCTATCACTATACCCACCCAGGCTTCCGTCACACTTGATGGGACCCAGCTGCTCACACTGATCCAGGGGTTCCTAACAACCCATCAGGAGCAGACTACCCTACTCCGCCAGAGCATGGAGCGTTCTGAGGGACGTCCCGTGGTCCCACCACATGTAGAGCCACGGCAGAGAGCGGGGACGGTCAAGGACTTCATGGGTATGAATCCCAAGGAGTTCTCAGGGACTGAGGGCATAGTAGTAGCTGATGACTGGCTAGATTCTGTAGAGAGGAAGCTTCTGGGAGTTAGGATGCCGGATGACCTTCAGGTCGAGGCAGCAAGATTTCTGCTGATAGACTTAGCCGGAGTCTGGTTCAGGAATGAGCCGTTGTTCGCGAGAGGTAGAGCCACCTGGGACCAGTTCAAGACCCAGTTCAAGAAGAAATTCTTCTCGACCACTGCTAGAGTAGCCATGGGGCTACGATTCCAGAACATCCAGCAGGGGAACCGTTATGTTGATGACTATGCGGGAGAGTTTAGTCGCCTGAGCCATTTTGCTCCTAGTCTGGTTGCTGATCCAGAGGAGATGACCCGTAGGTTTTGCCATGGTCTAGTTCCAGACATTGGCATTCTTATAGTGGCGAACGGTACGACTGACTACTACCAGAGCCTAGAGTTAGCTCGGAGCATCAAGGAGCGTCTTTTGTCATGCAAGAGGCCGGCTTCTGTACATCATGAGGGACCGTCCAAGCGTCAGGCTTTCCAGCAGAGAGCACCGACGCCACAGCAGACTTACCGTCCCCCTACACCACATCATCAGACCCCGCCAGTTAGAGCCCCGGGACCCCGACAGCAGCCGAAGGGAGGTTTTTGTGCATTCTGTAAGAGGGTAGGCCACGACGCTTCCATTTACAGGAAGAAGTTGGGGCAGTGTTTGGCTTGTGGGTCTGCCACCCATCAGCTTCGAGAGTGCCCAGTAGCGAAGACTAGAGGACCGCTCCCGACTCAGCAGCAGAGGTTCGGGCAGCATCTGCAGCAGCAGAAGGGACCTCAGGGGAGGGTTTATAGTCTAGCCATTGAGCCGGAGCCAGAGCAGGTTTCGGAGCCGGATTACTTAGCTGACGTCATCACAGGTCATGTTTATTTGCATACTTTTTTAGCTGTATGTTGTTTGATTCTGGTGCATCTCATAGCTTCCTATCATTAGAGTTTATGCATAAATATCATCTAGTAGCTACACCTACTGCGGAGATTAGTAGAGTGATGACGGAAGGAGGACAAGTGCCTATTAGATCTATCTATAGATGTTCTATTTTTATAGCCGGGAGAGAGTTCAGAGGGCGATTCTTTGTGATGCCACTCCCCGGTTATGATATCATATTGGGGATGGACTGGCTTAGCTACGCCCATGCATCTATAGATTGCCATGAGGGTAGTATTTTGTTCAGTCCCCCGGGCACAGCACCATTCAGTGTCAGGAGGACAGGACCGGAGATCAGCCTAGAGCCGAACTATTGTGCGACAGTCGGAGATGCAGCACCGCCATACCCTATCATTAGGGAGTTTATGGATGTATTCCCAGAGGATCTTCCAGGACTTCCGCCTGACAGAGATGTGGAGTTCACCATAGATTTAGTGCCGGGTTCATCACCAGTATCCCGGGCTTGCTATAGAGTGAATCCCAAGGAGGCCATAGAGATGAAAGAGCAGATTGATGACCTGTTGAAAAAGGGTTTCATTCGATCCAGTGCTTCTCCATGGGGAGCACCAGTGCTCTTTGTGCCTAAGAAGGATGGTACAGTCCGGTTGTGTATTGATTACCGGGCCTTGAATGCCATCACCATCAAGAACAAATATCCTCTGCCCAGGATAGATGATTTGTTCGACCAGTTGAGCGGGGCGAAGGTGTTTTCCAGGATAGATTTGAGATCCGGGTACCACCAGGTGAAGGTTAGGCCAGCAGACATCCAGAAGACGACGTTCAACACGAAGTACGGGCAGTACGAGTTTCTGGTGATGCCATTTGGTCTCACAAATGCGCCAGCTGTCTTTATGAACTTGATGAATAAGACATTTCACCAGTATCTGGATAAGTTCGTCGTAGTATTATTGACGACATCCTGATATACTCGAAGACGCCAGAGGAGCATGCAGAGCACTTGCGGATAGTTTTGGGGATTCTGAGACAGGAGAGATTGTTTGCCAAATTGCCGAAGTGCGAGTTCTTTTTAGACCGAGTGGAGTTTCTTGGCCATGTAGTCACTGGAGATAGAATCTCGGTGGATCCCAGGAAGATTGCTGCAGTTGAGACGTGGAAGGCTCCGACGTCAGTTTCAGAGATCAGGAGCTTTCTGGGTTTAGCAGGCTATTATAGAAAGTTCGTCCAGGACTTTGCTAGGATAGCTGAACCCATGACGAAGCTGACACGGAAGGACGCAGAGTACATTTGGTCTGAGGACTGCCAGACAGCATTTGAGGAGCTGAAGAGGAGGCTGACGACCGCTCCAGTTCTGACTTTACCTTCAGGTTCTGGAGGTTTCACCATTTACAGTGATGCTTCTGGGAAGGGGCTAGAATGTGTTCTACAGCAGCATGGGAAAGTAATTGCTTATGTATCTAGGCAATTGCAGACTCATGAGAGGAATTATCCTACCCATGACCTCGAGTTAGCTGCGGTGATCTTTGCACTCAAGTTATGGAAACATTACTTATACGGAGAGCGTGTGAAAATCTTCACTGACAATAAAAGCTTGAAGTATGTGTTCACGCAGAAAGAGCTGAACATGAGGCAAAGACGATGGTTGGAGTTGATGAAGGACTTCGACATCGATTTACAGTATCACCCCGGAAAGGCAAATGTGGTGGCGGATGCGCTGAGCAGGCATCCGATGGCATGGTACCTGATGATTGATCGGTATTTGCGGAAGGATCTGGAGAAGCTCAGTATCGAGCTAGTTCGGCCAGGATCAGTGATACAGATGATGGCGCTTGACATTCAGTCAGGATTGATGGAGCAGATCCGGAAGGCACAGTCTACAGATGAGAGCCTTCGCAGACTTCGACCCCAAGCATTAGCTGGATTGCTGGATGACTTCACTATAGCAGAGGATGGATCCCTGAGGCATGGCAGCCGATTATGCGTGCCGAAGGGAGATCTAGTAGAGGCAGTCTTGCAGGAGACGCACCGATCGAGATATTCTATTCACCCTGGTGCTAACAAGATGTACCGTGACTTGCGGGAACATCTTTGGTGGCACGGGATGAAGAGGGATGTATCGCGTTTCATCTCGAGATGCCTAGTTTGCCAGCAGGTCAAGGCGGAGCGCCAGAGGCCAGCTGGTTTGTTGCAGCCGTTACCCATTCCCGAGTGGAAGTGGGAACATATTACGATGGACTTCGTTTCAGGGCTTCCTCGTTCCCAAGGAGGGAAGGATGCCATCGGGGTCATCGTAGACAGGCTGACGAAGTATGCGCACTTTATATCCTTCAAGGTGGGGCTTTCCACCGAGAAGTTGGCAGAGCTATACATGCAGCAGATAGTTCGCCTACACGGAGTGCCGGTGAGCATCGTGTCAGACAGAGACAGCAGATTCACATCCCACTACTGGAGGAGCTTGTAGGAGGAATTGGGCAGTAGGCTCAAGTTCAGTACGGCGTACCACCCGCAGACAGACGGGCAGTCCGAGAGGACGATACAGACACTGGAGGATATGCTGAGGACTTGCGTGCTAGACTTCGGAGGATCATGGGAGAGCCATCTGCACTTGGTAGAGTTTTTATACAACAACAGCTACCAGGCCAGTATTGGTATGTCTCCTTTCGAGGCGCTATATGGACGACGGTGCCGGACACCGCTCTTTTGGAATGATGTCGGAGACAGAGTTATGCTTGGGCCAGAGATGATCACGGATGCAGCAGAGAAAGTCGGGATGATCAGAGACAGGCTCAGAGTAGCTCAGGATAGGCAGAAACACTGGGCTGATGCTAGTCGCAGGCCGATGGAGTTCGTAGACGGTGATATGGTGCTAGTGAAGATATCACCTACTCGAGGGACGATCCGGTTCGGACGAGGAGGGAAGCTGAGCCCCAGATACATCGGGCCGTTCGAGGTACTTGGCAGGATCGGAGAGGTAGCTTACAGGGTTGCACTTCCACCCAATCTAGCAGAAGTTCACGACGTCTTTCACGTATCTCAGCTGAGGAGATATGTTCCAGACCCCAGTCATGTGCTAGATCATTCAGAGTTGGAGGTCGGACCGAGCCTTACAGTTTCTGAGCAGCCAGTGGAGATATTAGACCGGAGAGAGAAGAGGCTGAGGAACAAGGTTATACCCCTTGTACGAGTAGCTTGGAGCCATCACTCCCCAGGTGAATCTACTTGGGAGAGGGAGTCGGACATGAGGGAGAGATACCCTTACTTGTTCGATCCAACCGCTGCGAGGGAACCACCCGTTCCCGCTTGATACCTTAGAGGTTAGTTTCGATCGCAGCCTTAGTCATTTTGTTGCATTGCTTGCTATGTTAGAATATTGTAGGTCTTCAATCCTTGTGAATTTCGAGGACGAAATTTTTCAAGGAGGGAAGATTTGTCAACCCCTGATTTTTCAAAAAGTATTAAACTAGTGTTAATTAATTATTAAATGTCATTATTGGTTTTAAAATTATTTAATATGATTTTTAGGAATTTCTATAATTTTAAATGAGTTTTTTTATATAAAAATATCACTTTGCAAATTATTTGAAATTTATTAAATAGGTTTTGCAATTTTTGAAATGTTATTTATATCAGTTTGTAATAAATTATTTGTTCTTAATTGAGGAATGCAAATAATATTTTGCACTTTAATACTGTTAAACCCCTTTTGTAATTTTTCTAATCTCTAGGGGCCCTAGTGCAAATTACCAACCCCCCCCCCCCCGACCAAACTCTCTCTCTCCTCTAGCTCGCCTCACCCACCCCCGCTGACCCGACGACTGCCCCGACGACTCACCGCCCTGCCCCCGCCGAATCCGGCTGCCCGACCGCCTCGAAAACCCCCTATAAAAGTTCCCCTCACTCCCCTCGACCAGACCCTAACCCTAAACACTCCCCACGACCGCCAGCGCCGCCCCATCACCCCCTCTCACCCCACCGGAACCCTAGCTACGGCGAGCCCCTGTCCAGCCTCACCACTCGTCGTCGACAGCCGCCACCACCGTCATCCGCTTCGCCTTGCCGAGCTGGAGGCAGCGCCACTGGAGCACCGCCGTCCCGACGTCTCCTCCGCCGTCCCCGACCTTCGATTCACCCTGGGTTGATCGACACGTAAGTGTCAGCTTCGATTCGTGTCGTGCGAGTCTCGTCTTCACATATGAGACTCGCCAGGACACGGGATGTTCGTCCAGTAGCTGGACACGAGAATTAGGGTTCGTGTGTGTCGTGCGAAGCACGGACACGAGAAACCCTGTGTCCTTAACTGTCAGGACACAGGATGGTTTTTATATTTTTTTTTTAGTATAATCAACTAAAACGAAATAAAATAAACCCAACCCTTTCCTAACACAACTGATGGGCTGACCCCCTGGCCAGCCCATCCTAAGCTAAACCCCCCCCCCCCCCCCCCGCGCTGTGATGGCTCGGGTTCGAGCCCGCCCCTGCTGTTTCTTTTCCTTTTTCTTTTTCTTTTCCTTTTTCCTTTTTCTTTTATATATTCTATTATATATATATGTATATACATATTTTTGTATATATATATATTTTTTTTTATGTATATCATATTTTTGTATATATTATGTATTAATATATATACTATATTTAGGTATATATATATATATATATATATATATATAATATATATATTATATATAATATTTATTATTTTATATGTATATATATATTATATATAATATATATATTATACATTAAAATAATAAAGTATATATATATATATATATATATATATATATATATATTATATATATATAATATTCTTATTATACTTATATTTATGTATATATATTCTTTGTGTATATATTATCATATTATCTATTATATGTATATGTATACATTAATTTTGTATATATATATATATTATGTAGTTGAGTATTTTCTTATATGTATGTATATATAATATATTTGTATATATATATATATATAGTTAGCATTTTCCTATATATAAATATCCCTATATTATATATATAATATATATATATATATATATATATATATATATTATTTCCTATGTGTATTTTACTTAGCTTAGTGTAAATTATTTATATAAAATAATGTTCATACTTTTATAGTTACTATGTAAAACTTTACCTTATTAAAATAATAATATTTATTTTGACTATTACCAAATTGTATTTTTATTGTATTTAAATTACTGCAACCATTTGGTATCCAAGCCTAGCATGGGTATTTGGGTCCAATGTATTTTCACACATTCAAGACCTGTACGAGTCATATTGGACTTGATTCATGGCCTTGGGTCCTGTATTTGAACTTTGGTTCAAATTATATACATGGACAAAATACGCAGATAATTAATTATTGTGTGCATTGCTGTTTTTGATTTTCTAAAAATACTTAATTATTGCTAAAATTATGGAAAAATAGTTTTAGATACTATGTTAAGTTGGCTAATTTAGTATAATTTTTGTAGTATTTAATTTACTGTTTTGCCACTAGTTTGGCATATGAAACCAAAACTCAGTTTCTGTATACTTAGGAAAACTGATTTTTATAAAATATTTGTACTGGTTAATAATTCCAGAAAAATTATAATAATTTCTATGATTAACAAGAATCACTTTAGTACTTTACTTTAAGAAAAACTAGGCTTTTTGCCTATCTCTAAAATTGTTAGAACACAATGATCTTTGATTTATTTATTGATTAATTACGACTTGTAGCTTTTTGTGTTATTTGGAGTTTTAGTCGTGTTGAACCCCATCCCTCACTAGTATAAAGACCCTAGAAAGTTAGTTAACATAGTGTGTCACCCCACATTGGTCTCCTATACCAAGTCATCATTTTGGCTAGGTGCCCAGTCACAAGTCGTGTTTCACAAATTAGTGTCCTAGTGTCTTAGCTTAGTGTAGAACTAAGTTGTTGTATTTACTTCTACAGTGACGAGCTACCAGACATCCATAGCATTGTTATCGCAGCTTGTTTTGTTTTGCTTTGCTAGAGGCAAGTACTTTCTACGAACTTTACATACTGCTATAAACCATAAAACTGTGAATCACCAACCATGTTAAATGCTGATCCTTGGGGTAGCAAGTTAGAACTTCACATGTTGTATTACTTTCAGTTTCTACCATGTTTATACAGTATCTCATGATCTCTCACATGCTTAAATAACGGTTAAGGGGAAACTGCTAGTAGTGTACGTGATCAGACCCCTTCTCCGTATGTATTTACCGGCACCGTTACATCTATATGTATCTGTGTCGTATGTCTGGTCCCGCGTTTGTTATGGATATACACCGATGCGTTATGTGTACGTATGTGCACATCAGAAAATTGATATATACCGCTGTACATCCTGATTACCTATTGACTGATCACTCACCTACTACAGTTTAAACTTTAAATGTACATCTATCGCCATGCTAAAACATACCTAAAACTGAACCAACATATATGTCATTTCCTTTTCATCACATGATCAGTATATATGTTTTGTTAGATTTAGTACTTGCTCCGTCCTGACAGGATAACGTTGTAGGTATCCTTACTGAGGAGGAGTTACTCTGTGACACATACTATGGAGATACTGCCGAGGACCCGGCTCCTGCTTTACGGGATGTTCCTGCGGGAAACCTCGCCTAGTTGCCTTTTGTTTACTTAGACTTTTGAGAGTAGACATGTATTAGACTATATCATTTTGTAACTGGACATGTATCCAGTTTTACATTTCAGTTTACTTGTACTTGGATATTTTACTATATACGACGACTTTTGTATTTGGAGCATTTATGATTCTTCTTCACTTATAGAACTGTTAGCACATTTAGTCTTATCCTGTTGTCTTTAGAACAGCTTACTACGTTTTTATCTCAACGTAGCTGGGCATGACTCGGCCTGGCCCAACAATTTGGGTAGCGGGTCGTGACAGGGGGTCATGAAGGGGGAGTAATTTTATCTTTTTAAAAAGTTGAGATCAAATTAAAAATATTAAATAGTTGATGGTATAAATTTATGGAGTAAAAAAATTTAGGGTATGAAATTAAAACTGGAATAGCAGCTGAGGGTGTCAAGTTGCAACTAAAGTCCTCTTGTAAATACTCATCTAGAAACTAGAAATTGTAATGACCTAACTTCAACCTTACTTGATTCTCTAATAGCATCATTAGTAAGGTCCAACCCATTTTCTAGATTCTAGATTTATAAGTAGGAGCTCATTTTGTAGAATAAGATCCATCTTAGGTTTCAGTTTCTAGATTTTCAGGCCAACCTACCCACAAGAGCTATAGGTTGGGCCTGAGAATTTCAAGATTTAAAATGTAGAAATCATTTTGTAGAATAGTAAGTCCCAATTTGAGCCTACTTCTATATTTATATTATTTTTTCTCCACATTAATTCTTGCCACACAATCTTTGGGACCAAAGCCCATTTTATAATTTTCTACTATTATATACAAACCCAACCCAATTATACATTTACTTTTTATTTTTCAAAATGTTGACCTTAAGATCAAATTTGAGCACCAACTACTAAGAGCATCATTAGTAGTTGAGACTCTCAAATACAATTGGGGCCCAAAATTTTAAAAAAAAAGGTAAAGGTAAAATGGTTGGATTTGCATGAGAATAGTAAAAAATAATAAAGTGAGCTTCGATCCCAAAGATTGTGTGGTCAAAAATTGATAAAAATATATAATAAAATCTAGAATCTAGAAAGTTGGGCTCCAAATTGGGACTTACTATTCTACAAAATGAGTTCCTACAATCTAGAATCTAAAATTGGGAGGCCCAACCTTTAGCACTATGGATGGGATGGAACCGAATAGTAGAATTGTGACTAAAGATGGAGACTTACATTTTACAAAATGACCTCTTACATTCAAATCTAGAATCTAGAAATGGGATGGGCTTAATAAGATGCTCATACTGTCAACGCCCGACCCGGAATCATCCGAATCACCGTCCTCGCAGGGGCATGATGCCACACGAGCCTGGAGTTGCACTCGGCAAGGCAAGTGACAAGTTCTCAAATGGTTATCTTTGATTTGATATAATACGAAAGGAACACGAGTATACGAATAATCTCTATATTTATATTCGAACTGAGATTACAAAGGCTTTCAATAGCCCAACAATATCTGCCAGATTTGGCTACAACACTCAGGTTCTCTATTGCCCACAAAAGATTTTACCGTTACATACATCATGCCTTCTATATCTCCCGCATCAATCCTGTTGCAAGTTCGAGCGTCAATGTGGTCGCATGCCTCAATACTCTTCGGCTTCCAAGCCTCAATGTTTCAAGCGAAGCTCTGCCGAGAGCAATCCATTCCCTGTACCCTGCATAAAGCTGGTGGAGGATCAGTACGTCTCCTGCATGTACTGATGCAAAGACCTTCTTTCTAAACCGACATTTAGTGTTTATGTTGAATCATGCAACTTAGCTTATGATCTTGCTATATTCTCCTTAGGGTCGATTTTATGGCATATTCGAAAGCGTAAAGCATGTTATCATGGCAAACATGTTATTCGAATTGAATAGGCAAGGGCAAGTAATCTCGTGTTTGTTTCGTGGCACGACTTCTTACCAGCATAGACGCACTCGCCCTTGCACCGACGCAAGGTGAATACGCCCACATTCCTTCCCTGTCATGTTATAAGTGCATCTCTAAACATGATCATGTTGCAGGACCATACGTGCCTGCACTTTCAATCTATCGTTCCTTAACTATAGAAATGGTCGTTAGCGCATTCGTGCCCAAAATGGACTAAAGGCGTTTCTTTCTTTCTTTTCTCTCTTTCTTTCTTTCTTTCTCGAATTTGGTAGCCGGCGTTTCACGGGTTGGGTTGCTATCCCAACAACCGAAACATACCGTGTGCCTACCATCATTTGTGACTTTTCACATCTATAACCGGGTGCTAATAGACTTTACAGATAAGCGCCCATCAAAGATTATATCCCACCTAGGTCGAACGGTCCCGGTGCCCCGGCATACCCGTTCGAGGGAACGTTCCGTGCATGGAAGATTATCACAATTATCTCAAGTCCATTCGACCATACAATGTCCTATTATTCAAACAACCAAACATAGTCTTGAGTCCGAGACTCAGACTTTATCAAACATCAAAACATAGTCTTGAGTTCGAGACTCAGACTTTATCATCTCGTATTTCTTCCATTAACTTTCTATGTTCTTACATTTCATAGTTCGTTCAATGTTCAATGGCATTATGCCTCAACTCAATGTTCGTCAACGAACGACCCGAAGGTCCCGAACACCTTTCGAGGCATCATGTCATATCCGACAGTTTTGCCACATTCATGCCACAACTATATTCTTTCGCAACGAAGCCATCTTTTATGATCTCGTGTACGTAGGCACGTTTTGACACATTTATCATCTTTTCCCTCGCATCGTGCACTTGGTGCACGCATCGAAGCCGTATTTCCATGTTCTATGACTTAGTGTTCAATGTTCGTGGCTTGCGCTAGGGCGCTCGCCTATTGTCTTTCAATGTGCTAGCCTTTTTAACTCGTGCACGAAGGCATGAAATAGCTCGTGCACGAAGGCACTCGCCGAATACAGTTATCCCATATTCTTGCGGCTTGCGCACCGAGGCGCTCGCCTTTACGATATCCAATGTTTTATAGCGACTCGTGCATTTGATGTACGTTTTATTTCAATTGTTCTAACTAGTGTTCGACACACACTACGATTTATCTTCCGATCGGACCACACCCGTGGCGTCGATAGGTTAACTTAGCATACAATGATATATTCTGACTTAGACATGAAGGAGTAAAAAGAAGTCAATCCTCCCACCTTGAGTCGATACGTCTTGTCGTTTCGTCGAGCCGATGCGGCTCGATTTCATAACTTCGTTGTACGGCCAACTCTCCTGACTTAGCCATTTGAGCACTTCATGCTTCATTGAATTATACGTCCGACTTGTCTTACCGTGTCAACGTCTCAGTTCGTCGCAAGGCGACGATTTGGTTTCGCGGACCCGTTTCTGAATAAGGCAAAATGTCGATCTCTAATATTTCAGCGTAAATGGATAGCCTACACATGAAACCAACTAAAATCAATACTTGCATCATTCAGACTTGTGCCTTGGTCGATTCAATTTCTTAGAATCCTCGAGCCGACTCAACACACTTATCCTTCGGGGCAATGCGGCGCTTCGCATCAATTCATCTCGATGCATTTCTTTGGGACAATGTAACTCTTCGCATCGACTTAGTTCGATGCATTGCTCGGGACAACGTAACTCTCGTATCAATTCGTATCGATACATTTCATTCAGTCAACGTGACACATTGAGTCACCGTCACAGCGTAATGCACCGTACGGAGCGAGACATTACAGAATATGCCACTCAAAACAAGGTTCGCCCTCGAACCAAAACCAACACTCCGAAGATATATATTTCAACCAAGTCCAGTAGTAAATTGGAACAAAGCTGACAGATAAATTTTAGTCCTATGCTTGCCATCTCGTACTTCTATCGGACTTATCTTTAGCAACTGTTCTTAAAATTTTATCGCATACTCATATTCGATACATACGTGATTCATTCAATAAAGTCACTGCACGCGACGCGATTCAAAATTGTATTTCTTATTTCGCATGTTCTGTATGGACTATCAATCTTATACGTTGCGTCGAGTCGTCGCACATCGATTGCAACGATCCTCTGCAACGCGTTGCGTTCGAATTGTCATCCAACTATTTCCGAAGTCTGGCTATACAACTTATCTTGATACGATTTCCTTTGTTGACTTGCAAATGCATCAACATTCAGGACTACGTCCGCTAGGTTACTTACCTAGACACGTGCTTAGATTCTCCCGATGCAACTTTAAATTGACGCTGCATAAAGGCCATAATCTATCCGACACAAAAGTTCACATCGAGGCGACGGTGCCCAAGGCAACAATCGTTTTAACTCAAAGTCTCTACGATGCATCTTACGTTCGATTCCTAACGAGTAGGAATTCACTAGCCAAATTCCAACTTACCCGTCTCGCAATATCGAATATATGTTCAATTCACGCAAGCTCAATTGCAAGGTAAATCCAAATCTAACGACATAACTCGTAAGTCATTCCCTTATCGTTCTCTCTCTCGTGCATAGCACGATTCTCGTAATCGCTATCCGAATCACCAAGTTTGTTGGTAATTTCTTGTTCGATCGCCGATCAACATAACCATTCAAGTATTCATCCGAATACTCAAATCTAACTATATCATTCTCAATCGAAAGTTGTTCCAACAATTCTCGATCGCCTAAACTTATCGTCAACATGCACCACATTGTATTTGTTATCGATACGATTTCATATGCGATATCGCATGGGTCATCTTACGGTCTGCAACATTCAATTTGATTTGGCGGTCAAGTCTTCTAGGGTCAGCTGTCCCGAAGCTACGCTCGATAATTGTGGATCATTAACGAAGGACAGTTTACTACGAACCATGCTATATCTTATTTCAGAGCCAAATCACGTTCCGATGATTTCTATGCAACTATCCAATTTCGGACAAAACCATTTCTATCGACGTAACTGATGCGCAACTATCCTCGAGTAAAGTCATGCACTACCGTCGAATGATTCTACCATTTATGAAGCATCTACTCGCATTGAGTTCGAGTCTATCTTATTTGCGGTCGACACACGAGATGCTATACGCATCGAACAATCGTCGATGACTTATAGTCTCGTCTTGATCAATCACAAAGTTCATGATCAACCAGTTCGTTCATTCTCGTATTGTTATTTACAAAATTTTGATAGCGCGAGGCACACTCCATTTTGTATTCTGACATCGTGCTTACGTTTCCTTACGTATCGATCTCGATACGTCGTATCAATTTCGATAGCGTAAGGGTCAACTTTGATTCTGTTTCAACGTCGACAACTTGTATTGCATACGTCCAAGTTCTCCACAAACATTTTTGTACGTCTCGAATCGTTTCTCGATTCGTTGCATTTCATTATACTTTGATTGCGTAACCGAGTTACCGATTATCCAACATCGAACCCTCGAGTTATACAATCATGCCCTCTAAATTTTTGTGTTTTAGTCGTACTCACAGAAAGTCTCGTCTCGACATAACCTACTATCTTTCTTAGGCGCGGCCATCCGAATCAACCAATGTCTTCATCGAAATCGCAAGTCGTGTGATTCGATTACACTTTACATCGGCTAACATTTCTATCGAGATTGCAAGTAGTGCGATTCGATTACCATTCGCGTATCCTAACATTTTGTCGAGATCGCAAGTCATGCGATTCGATTATAATTTGTATCGTCCAACATTTTATCGAGATCGCAAGTCGTGCGATTCGATTCGCCTCGCCAATATTTCTATCAGATCGCAAGTCGTACGACTCATTTGTAAGTTCGAGTTTTCCTTTCCCGTCGATCCGATTATTGCTTCAAGGCATAATCGTTCCGCTAGTCTCGATCGTTCGACCGACTTATAAATTTTGTTCGACGTATCATTCATTGATACGAGTCTCACCTTATCGTCCCAACCGATTTTGAAGAACACTTGCATCAATATACCGTCATATATTTCCCATCGAGTCTCGTTACTCTTCCGTCCGTTGCGGACAAACCTTCCGTAGTTCTCACAACGCGTCGATGCAATTCATCGTACAAGTGGTATACCATATACCACTCTGAATCGAGTCATTCATTGCATATGGTATGGCATATACCACTCGAAAATCAAGTCATTTCCCTCGCATTATACTCACTATGAACCAACAATCTCTTCCGACTCACGATTTTTGCAGTATCGTGCTTGATCATAACCGTAACTTTGATTAAATCAAATCCGACACAACTCGGCCAATGTTTTCATTTACCAACATAAGTTCGGTGTGCAACCGAACGATTCATTCTATCGATTTATGATTTCAGTTCATTCCGTTGCATCTCATATAACGATTTATTTCCAATATCCTTGCACTCGTGCAACGATTACCTTGACACATATTGCACCACGTGCAACAATTTACCTCCGATATGCAATGCACATCGTACAACGACTTATTTTCGACATTCATTGCACCTCGTGCAACGATTTTATTTTTGAGATCGATTGCACCTCGTGCAATAATTTATTCCCGACTTTCAAAGTCAATGCTCAAATCCGTTCAACACATTCGATATTGACTTATCATTTCATTGCAACGCACATTCATAATCCACTCGTTGCACTTCATGTATTGTTTCATTTCTTATTCAACATGTTACATTGCAACAACATCTCAAATCGATTTCACAATTTTTTGTACTTGCAGCAACTAACATTTTACAGCTCGTTGTATTCAATGCAATGAAATGTTTCACGACTTTATCCGCAACATCATGTAAATTCGAAGTACTTGCGGTAACATTACCCGACTTTATATTAGACTTATTGTATGGAACATCCAGTGCGGCATCGAGTAGAGTCAAGAGTGATTCGATTGGTGGTGGGCAACTCTTTGGAATTGAAACAAAGCAAATGTCTTGAAGAAATTGAGCCTAGAACTCTGATACCAATTTGTCACGCCCAGACCCAGAATCACCCGAATCATCGTCCTCGTATGAGGCGTAATGACGCACGAGCCTGGAGTTGCGCTCGTGCAAGGCAAGATGACAAGTTCTCAAATGGCTATCTTTGATTTGATATTAACAACGAAAGAAAAACATAGTATACGAAACAATTCTCTTTATTGATATTCGAACTGAGATTATAAAGGCTTTCAATAGCCCAACAACATATGCCAGATTTGGCTACAAGACTCAGGTTCTCTCTTGCCCACAAAGGATTTCACCGTCCCATACATCATGCCTTCTATATCTCGGCCGCATCAATCCTGTTGCAAGTTCGAGCATCAATGTGGTCGCATGCCTCAATACGCTTCGGCATTCTAAGCCTCAACGCGTTCAAACGAAGTTCCGTCGCGAGCAATCCATTTTCTGCACCCTGCATGAAAGCTGGTGGGAGATCAGTACGTTCGTCCTCGCATGTTCTGATGCAAAGACCTTCTTTCTAAACCAACATTTAGTGTTTATGTTGAATCATGCAACTTAGCTTATGATCTTGCTACACTCTCCTTAGGGTCGATTTTATGGCATATTCGAAAGCGTAAATTATGTTATCATGGCAATCATGTTATTCGAATTGATAGGCAAGGAGGCAAGCAATCTCGTGTTTGTTTCATGGCACGACTTCTTACCAGCATAGACGCACTCGCCCTTGTACCGACGCAAGGTGAATACGCCTCATTCCTTCCCCGTCATGTTATAAGTGCATCTCTAAACAAGATCTATGTGTGCGGGACACATACGTGCCTGCACTTTCAACCCATCGTTCCTTAACTATATGAAATGGTCGTTAGCGCATTCGCGCCAAAATGGACTAAAGGCGTTTCTTTCTTTCTTTTCTCTCTTTCTTTTCTTTCTTTTCTTTCTTTCTTTTTTTTCTTTTCTCTCTTTCTTTTCTTTCTTTCTTTCTCGAATTTGGGTAGCCCGATGTTTCACGGGTTGGGTTGCTATCCAACAACCGAAACATACCGCGTGCCTACATTATTTACGGCTTTTCATATCTATAACCGGGTGCTAATCGACTTTACAGATGAGCGCCCATCAAAGATTATATCCCTCCTAGGTCGAACGGTCCTGGTACCCCGACGTACCCGTTCGGAGGGAACGTTCCATGCACGGAAGATTATCACACTTATCTCAAGTCCATTCGACCATGCAATGTCCTATTATTCAAACAACCAAACATAGTCTTGAGTCCGAGACTCAGACTTTATCAAACAATCAAACATAGTCTTGAGTCCGAGACTCAGACTTTATCATCTCGTATTTCTTCCATTAACTTTCTATGTTCTTACATTTTATACTTCGTTTCAATGTTCAATGGCATCATGCCTCAACTCAATGTTCGTCAACCGAACGACCCGAAGGTCCCAAACACCTTTCGAGGCATCATGTCATATCCGACAGTTTCGCCACATTCATGCCACAACTGTATTCTTTCGCAACGAAGCCATCTTTTATGATCTCGTGCACGTAGGCACGTTTCGACACATTTATTATCTTTTTCCTCGTGTCGTGCACTTGGTGCACGCATCGAAGCCGTATTTCCATATTCTATGACCTAGTGTTCAATGTTCGTGGCTTGCACGCTAGGACGCTCGCCTATTGTCTTTCAATGTGCTAGCCTTTCTAACTCGTGCGGGAAGGCACGGAATGGCTCATGCACGGAGGCACTCGCCGAATACAGTTATCCCATGTTCTTGTGGCTTGCGTACCGAGGCACTCGCCTTTGCGATATCCAATGTTCCATAGCGACTCGTGCATTTGATGTACGTTTCATTTCAATTGTTCTAACTAGTGTTCGACATACACTACGATTTATCTTCCGATCGGATCACGCCCGTGGCGTCGATAGGTTAACTTAGCATACAATAATATATTCTGACTTAGACATGAAGGAGTAAAAAGAAGAGTCAATCCTCCCACCTTGAGTCGATACGCCTTGTCGTTTCGCCGAGCCGATGCGGCTCGATTTCATAACTTCGTTTCACGGCCAACTCTTCAGACTTAGCCATTCGAGCACTTCGTGCTTCATTGAATTATACGTCCGACTTGGCTTACCTTGTCAACGCCTCAGTTTGTCGCAAGGCAACTATTTGGTTTCGCGGACCCGTTTCTGAATAAGGCAAAATGTCGACCTCTAATATTTCAGCGTAAATGGATAGCCTGCACATGAAACCAACTAAAATCAATACTTGCATCGATTCAGACTTACGCCTTGGTCGATTTGATTTCTTAGAATCTTCGAGCCGACTCAACACACTTATCCTTCGGGACAATGCTACGCTTCGCATCGATTCATCTCGATGCATTTCTTTGGGACAATGCAACTCTTCGCATCGACTTAGTTCGATACATTGCTCGGGACAATGTAACTCTCGTATCGATTCGCATCGATACATTTCATTCGGTCAACGCGACTCGTTGAGTCAACGTCACAGCGTAATGCGCCATGCGGAGCGGGGCATTACACTTACTAGGGGTGAGCATTATTCGATTTTGGACCGAAAATCGAATCGAACCAAATAAGAGGTTTGGTTCGGTTTCAGTTTTGAAAATACTAAATTTTATTATTCGGTTTCGACTTCGGTTTTGGGGTTTCGGTTTCGGCCCAAAACCAAAAACCGAATAAGAAAATCTAATATATATATATATATATATATATATATATATATATATATATATATATATATATGTGTGTGTGTGTGTGTGTGTGTGTGTGTGTGTGTGTGTATAAAGTAGTTATATATATAGATATATATATACTAAAAAAATATAGGTATATACTAGATATGTCTAGCTTTATTTAGTTACTATATATATTAACAAAAACACATACACAAAAATTCAAAAAATCGAATAAACCGAAAATCAAATCGATTTAATTCGCTTCGGCTTGATTCAATTTTTTGCATATTCGGTTCGGTTTTAATTTTGCTTATTCAATTTCGGTCCAATTCGATTTTGGATTATTCGGTTCGGTTTAAATCGAATTAACCAAATGCTCACCCCTAGCTCATACTTGACGCTATAACCATCGAGAAATTATTAGATGGTCCCGGCTCACCACATGGCGAGTATGAATGGTGTGCCCGACCAATAATTAAATGACACTTAGTATATTAAAAAAAAAATCTTAAGATTTAAGCTAAAAACATCAAAAAAAAAAATTATAATGGTTTTGATAGAAAAAAAACAACTAAATTTTTATTTTCTGTGAAACAAATTTTTATATTTTTTATATTAATTATATATACATATATATTTTAAAAAATATGTTAATATTATTTAATTATTGGTCGGACTTATCATTCATCATCGTCACGTGGTAAGCCGGAACAACCTAATAATTTCTCCTAACCATCAAGACTTTGACCTAGTTACCTCCCTCCAACTCTCCTCTCTACTCGTCCCTCGTCCTGCTCCCATGATGAGAATAAGAAAGGAAAACCTCTCCCTCTCCCCCCCTCCCAAACCCTCCTCCTCCTCAACCCCACAACCTCCTCCCATCATCCCATGGATCTCCCCTCTCCAATACCTCTCCCCCAACCCCTCCACCCCACCACCCCCACCCGCCCCCAGAAAGCCCTCCTCCTCCCGGCGGCGCTTCCTCTCCCACGCCGACGTGGTCCGGCTGATCAACCGCCAGTCCGACCCCCAGCGCGCCCTCGACGTCTTCAACTCCGCCTCCCTCCACCCCTCCTTCTCCCACACCCCCGCCACCTTCTCCGCCCTCCTCCTCAAGCTCGCCCGCTCCCGCAAGCTCTCCGCCGTCGACGCCGTCCTCTCCCGCCTCCTCCCCCTCCACCCCGCCCCCCTCCCCGAGCCCCTCCTCCTCCGCCTCATGCCCTTCTACTCCCGCTCCTCCCTCCCCCTCCGCGTCTCTCCCTCTTCCGCTCCATCCTCCCCCTCACCCGCCGCCGCCCCTCCCCCAAGGCCCTCGCCGTCGCCCTCCACCTCCTCCTCCTCGACCTCCGCCGCCCCGACCTCGCCCAGCAGCTCCTCCTCGAGTCCAGGTCCCGATTCGACCTCCGCCCCAACGCCTGCGCCTACAACATCATCATAAAGCACCACTGCAGGCGCTCCGACATCGCCTCCGCCTTCGCGGTCCTCGGCCTGATGAGGAGGAAGGGGCCGGACTCCGCGGCGAGGCCGAACGTGGTCACGTACTCGACCCTGATGGGCGGGCTGTGCAGGGAAGGGAGGCTCAAGGACGCCTTCGACCTGTTCGAGGAAATGCTCGAGAGGGACGGGATCGTGCCCGACCAGATGACGTACAACGTGCTCATCGACGGGTTCTGCAGGCAGGGGAGGGTCGACAGGGCCAGGGCGGTGGTGGAGTTCATGAGGAGGAACGGGTGCGAGCCGAACTTGTTCAACTACTCCACGCTGATGAACGGGTTCTGCCGGGGCGGGAGGGCGGAGGAGGCGAGGGGGGTGCTCGCGGAGATGAGGGGCGCGGGGCTCGAGCCGGACGCGGTGGCGTACACCGCCCTGGTCGGCTGCCTCTGCAGGGGAGGGAGGGTGGACGAGGGGCTGGCGCTGGTGGGGGAGATGAGGGAGAAGGGGATCCGGCCCGACGTTGTCACTTACAACGTGGCGATCGAGGGGCTGTGCAGGGACGGGAGGGCGGAGGAGGCGATGGGGCTGCTGGAGAGGGTGCCGTTTGAGGGCGTGAAGCTGAACGTCGCCAGCTATAGGATCGTACTGAACTGCCTCTGCGGGAGGGGGGAGATGGAGAGAGCTATCGGGTTGCTTGGCTTGATGCTCGGCCGGGGGTTTCTGCCCCACTTTGCGGCTTCGAATCAGCTGTTGGTCGGGTTGTGCGAGGTTGGAAGGCTGGCGGATGCAACGGCGGCGCTGTGCGGATTGGCGGAGCTGGGGTTCTGCCCGGAAGAAGCCACCTGGAGTCGGGTGGTCGAGTTGGTTTGCAGGGAGAGGAAGGTCAGGAAGGCATTTGAGTTGTTGGATAATCTAATCGTACTGGAGTAGATGGTAAGATCCTTGCAGAATCAGAATTTTCTCGGAAAAAGTTGTGGATAGATGGCAATTGGTTTTGGATTTCATTTGCCAAGTACATCCAGGAAAACTTACATAAGCCAGCTCTGGTCCTCCGCCGGGTTTTAGCCATGTACCCCCTGCCGAGCAACTGGAGAACCCCATTGTCAGTTCGGCAGCAAAAAAAAGATAGCCCGCATGTTGATGGCTCTAGTTGGTTAGATGGATATCATTCATCCTTAACAATAGGTCTGTGGATGGAAATTTCCATGATCATGCTGGAAACAACTGTACACACACTAGTACTGACAATACCAGTGTGTCAAATGGTGCAATGAGCTTCCCATTTCCTGGAAAACAAATTTCTTCTGTGCAAACCCTGGTTGTCGATGAGAAGAAGTGGCACGATTTTCGACTTTTTGAACATTTTAAGGCGTATCAGGAACAACAGTTTCAGCAGACAAACTTTCAGCCCTCTCTGATGCCAGAGCGTCACGAAACACAAGCACGAAGGTAGCTGGTATGAATTTTTGTTTGATTTGTTGTTCACACGAGCTGTAATTTATGGTGTCAACTTCATTTAGGATATCGATACTAAAAAAAAAATTGGTATGAAAACTGAAACTTAAGACTTAAAATGTCTACTATAGGTTGAAGAATCTGTTGCAGTCTGTACTGCAACCCAGTGCTATCGACATTGGGGATCCGTCTTCTTAGCTGTCCGGTGTTAACTTTTTGGAGCGTGGATGATCTTGTGATAGTTGCCGGTGCCGTGCTTGCCCCTTAAACTGGTAAGCCTTTGAATTTGGGTGCATTGCCATAACACCTTACAGGTGCATGATGATAGCTGAAATTCACTGGTTGTATCCCTTTTTTTTATCTTCTCATCAATATTTCATTAAGGTACTAATCGATTTACTTATGTGTAACTCGAACGATAGCTTCTTTCCTTCCTAGTCCCTTGATGTACCGGATAATGGTAATTCAGAATCCATTATGCTCTTTTGGTGCATTATTGATAGTGTTCCAAATTGATCATGACGTCGTTTATGTTTCTTTCCTGCATACCTATATCTTAAAAGGTTCCTGAGTTGATGCTTGAGTTTGCTTCTTGTTGGACTCACATCTGTGCATGGAGAAAACTTTGATACAGAAGAAGGTATCAAAGTTTTGATACCTCCTTTGTATGACAAGTGGGCCCTCCTCTCACTTTGTAAGACTTGTGGACATAAAGTTTTAGTATGGGCCCACTTGTCATACAAATGATGTATCAAAACTTTGATACCTCCTTCTGTATCAAAGTTTTACTCTCTGTGCATAAGCTGAATTTGTCTCTCTTGCAAATGAAAAGTTGAGGGGGAAAAACCCAATGGAGCTGTCTGATCAAATAACTAGTTCCTTGTTGGTGGTGGGCGTAGAATTTACTTTTAGAACTTACTGTGGGAGTCTTCTGCAAGGGTTGCAAACTTATGAATATTGGCTTTGTGTTATTCTTAAAGATTGTTGGTGAAACTGAGATACGTTAGTTACCTGACAATTCAGGTGGATGGCATCTTGGTTACTCATACAAAATTTTAAACTTATGGGGGAAGTTCTCTGCCAGGGATGTAAATTCTTTCTAAATTGGTGGCTCTGTGCTCTTTTTTTTTTTTGACTCTCTTCCATTTATTAATGGAAGGAATAATTCGCTTTTCCGTGTATTCGCGAATTCCGAACCACCCAGCCAGGAGCGTTACGTCTACACCTGTTGACCACTAGAGCTAGGAGGCTTTGATTTGTGGCTGCGTGCTTTTGTAAAGGCGGTTGTTGGAATCGTCAAGGCAAGTTTTATGTTACCTGATTATTCAGGTGCCTGGCGCATTAATGGGCCAATTCTTCTTTTGATCTGAAGTGTTTTATTGAGGCTGTACTAGAAATACTATGATCATATATGGAGCGGATTGCAGTCAAAACTTTTTTTTTTCTTGCAGAAACATTTTCTTGGTGCTTATTATTTGTTTAAATATGAAAGGAAATGCCATGAGGAGAGTTTACTGAGACTCTGTATTGACTGATGTAAGATCACATGAGGTTTTAGGCTATGGCATAATTATGCTCTGTGATCAACTGGTCTGTTCTAGTTTAATTGTATATAGCTGCATGCTTGCAATTAATTATCTGGCTAAGCTGATAAACCCTAACTTTGCTGTTGTGTTTTATATCTTAGTTTTCCATCATATTATATTAGTTTCTGCAAAATTTTAGTGCAAGCTATAGTTGTAATAGATGCACCTTATGTAAGGGAAACCCTAACTTTGCTATTGTATTTTTATTTCTAGTTTTCCAGCATATTATGTTAGTTTCTGCTAAATTTTAGTGCAAGCTACAATTGTAACAGATGCAACTCATGGAAGGGAATCTAATTTAATGAGTTGATATTTCAATGTATTCTTGTCTGTTGTTACCATTATCAATGGGCCTTTGTTATAGGCACAACATAGTTTGTTAGGGGCAGAACATGATAGGAGACAACACAAGATGGTAGAAAAATTGTTGGGGTCTGTCTTCAAAAGTATAGGGGGCAACACACATTACCTCTCTCTCACTCTTTCTTCTCCAACAACCCTATCCTCTCTTCCTCCTACTTTCTTCTCCCAACTTATCTTTGTAAAGCCCATAACCTAAATAGTCCAAACGAAATGACTTAAACCCACTAGTTATCAACCCGACCCAAACCCTTTAACTCTAACACGTTCAAACCCACGTCCCCTCTCTCCCCTGAACCGCGTGCATCCCTCCCCCCTCTTTCGGATCTCATCTCTACGTAACCCTCTCAGAAACTCCCATCCTCCAAGAACAGAAACTCCATTTTTCTTTCTCCACCAAAACCTTCACATCTCTCAAACCACTCCACCATTCCCAAATCCGAGGACACCCCGCGATCACCTCGCCGTTCTCTCCGATTCTAGACCACTCTTCTTTCCATTCCGCGCCGAGTCTGAACCCGCACCCGCGCTCGAACCCGCGCCCGCGTCAAACTGCCGCCCGTCGCCGCCCGTCGTCGGCGCCAGCCACAGCGCGGACCCCCCAGCCGCCGGCGCAGCCCGCTAGCGCCGCCAGCAGCCGCCAGCAGCCGCCAGCCGCGCCCGCGTGTGCCGGACCCCCCGCTGCTCGTGCATTCCCACGCGGCATCTCCGCGTGTCCGCACGTCCCGTACGTGCCCGTGTTCCCGCGGTTCCGTCGATCCTCCAACGGTTCGTTCCGAGCCCGAGGCCTCCCCTCGGTGCTCCTTCGTGCAAACTGTTGGTATATTCCTGTCCCGAATACTTTATGTTATTTTCACAAAATCCAGTACGTGGTCACGTACTCGACCCTGATGGGCGGGCTGTGCAGGGAAGGGAGGCTCAAGGACGCCTTCGACCTGTTCGAGGAAATGCCCGAGAGGGACGGGATCGTGCCCGACCAGATGACGTACAACGTCCTCATCGGGTTCTGCAGGCAGGGGAGGGTCGACAGGGCGAGGGCGGTGGTGGAGTTCATGAGGAGGAACGGGTGCGAGCCGAACTTGTTCAACTACTCCACGCTGATGAACGGGTTCTGCAGGGGCGGGGAGGCGGAGGAGGCGAGGGGGGTGCTCGCGGAGATGAGGGGCGCGGGGCTCGAGCCGGACGCGGTGGCGTACACCGCCCTGGTCGGATGCCTCTGCAGGGGAGGGGGTGGACGAGGGGCTGGCGCTGGTGGGGGAGATGAGGGAGAAGGGGATCCGGCCCGACGTTGTCACTTACAACGTGGCGATCGAGGGGCTGTGCAGGGACGGGAGGGCGGAGGAGGCGATGGGGCTGCTGGAGAGGGTGCCGTTTGAGGGCGTGAAGCTGAACGTGGCCAGCTATAGGATCGTACTGAACTGCCTCTGCGGGAGGGGGGAGATGGAGAGGGCTGTCGGGTTGCTTGGCTTGATGCTCGGCCGGGGGTTTCTGCCCCACTTTGCGGCTTCGAATCAGCTGTTGGTCGGATTGTGCGAGGTTGGAAGGCTAGCGGATGCAACGGCGGCGCTGGGCGGATTGGCAGAGCTGGGGTTCTGCCCGGAAGAAGCCACTTGGAGTCGGGTGGTCGAGTTGGTTTGCAGGGAGAGGAAGGTCAGGAAGGCATTTGAGCTGTTGGATAATCTAATCGTACTGGAGTAGATGGTAAGATCCTTGCAGAATCAGAATTTTCTCGGAAAAAGTTATGGATAGATGGCAAATGGTTTAGATTTCAATTGCCAAGTACATCCAGGAAAACTTACATAAGCCAGCTCTGGTCCTCCGCGGGGTTTTAGGCCGGGTTTTAGCCTTGTCCCCACCCCCCACCCCCCGCCGAGCAACTGGAGAACCCCATTGTCGGTTCGACAGCAATAAAAGAAGATAGCCCGCACATTGATGGCTATAGTTGGTTAGATGTGATATCATTCATCCTCAACAATAGGTTTGTGGATGGAAATTTCCATGATCATGCTGGAAACAACTATGCACACACTAGTACTGACAATACCAGTGTGTCAAATGGTGCAATGAGCTTCCCATTTCCTGGAAAACAAATTTCTTCTGTGCAAACCCTGGTTGTCGATGAGAAGAAGTGGCACGATCTTTGACTTTTTGAACAGCTTAAGGCGTATCAGGAACAACAGTTTCCGCAGACTAACTATCAGCCCTCTCTGATGCCAGAGCCTCACGAAACACAAGTCTCCGTGGTCCTGGCGTTACGTGTGAGATCTTTCGCATGAAGATAGCTGGTATGAATTTTTGTTTGATTTGTCGTTCACATGACCTGTAATTTATGGTGTCAACTTCATTTAGGATATCGATACGAAAAAAATTGGTATGAAAACTGAAACTTGTTAAGACTTAAATGTCTACTCCAGGTTGAAGAATCTGTTGCAGTCTGTACTGCAACCCAGTGCTATCGACATTGGGGATCCGTCTTCTTAGCTGTCCGGTGTTAACCTTTTGGAGCGTGGATGATCTTGTGATAGTTGCTGGTGCCGTGCTTGCCCCTTAAACTGGTAAGCCTTTGAATTTGGGAGCATTGCCATAACACCTTGCAGGTGCATGATGATAGCTGGAATTCACTGGTTATATCCCTTTTTTTTTATCTTCTCATCAATATTTCATTTAGGTACTAATCGATTTACTTATGTGTAACTCGAACGATAGCTTCTTTCCTTCCTAGTCCCTTGATGTACCGGATAATGGTAATTCAGAATCCATTATTGATAGTGTTCCAAATTGATCATGACGTCGTTTATGTTTCTTTCCTGCATACCTATATCTTAAAAAGGTTCCTGAGTTGATGCTTGAGTTTGCTTCTTGTGGACTCACATCTGTGCATAAGATGAATTTGTCTCTCTCTTGCAAATGAAAAGTTGAGGGGGGAAACCCCAATGGAGCTGTTTGATCAAATAACTAGTTCCTTGGTGGTGGTGGGCGTAGAATTTACTTTTTGAACTTACTGTGGGAGTCTTCTGCAAGGGTTGCAAACTTATGAATAGTGGCTTTGTGTTATTCTTAAAGATTGTTGGTGAAACTGAGATAGGTTAGTTACCTGATAATTCAGGTGGATGGCATCTTGGTTACTCATACAAAATTTTAAACTTACGTGGGAAGTTATCTGCCAGGGTTGTAAATTCTTTCTAAGATTGGTGGTTCTGTGCCTTTTTTTGACTCTCTTACATTTATTAATGGAAGGAATAATTCGCTTTTCCGTGTATTCGAATTCCGAACCATCTAGCCAGGAGCGTTATGTCTCCACCTACTGACCACTAGAGCTAGGAGGCTTTGACTTGTGGCTCTGTGCTTTTGTAAAGGTGGTTGTTGGAATCGCCAAGGCAAGTTTTATGTTACCTGATTATTCAGGTGCCTGGCATATTAATGGGCATATTCTTCTTTTGATCTGAAGTGTTTATTGAGGCTGTAGTAGAAATCCTATGATCATATGGGGAGCGGATTGAAGTCCAAGGTTTTTTTTTTTCCTTGCAGAAGTATTTCCTTGATGCTTATTTTGTTTAAAATATGAAAGGAAATGCCATGAGGAGAGTTTACTGAGACTTCATATTGAGTGATGTAAGATCACCTGAGGTTTTAGGCTATGGCATAATTATGCTCTGTGATTAACTGGTCTGTTCTAGTTTAATTGTATATAGCTGCATGCTTGCAATTAATTATCTGGCTAAGCTGATAAACCCTAACTTTGCTGTTGTGTTTTATATCTTTGTTTTCCATCATATTATATTAGTTTCTGCAAAATTTTAGTGCAAGCTATAGTTGTAATAGATGCACCTTATGTAAGGGAAACCCTAACTTTGCTATTGTATTTTTATTTCTAGTTCTCCAGCATATTATGTTAGTTTCTGCTAAATTTTAGTGCAAGCTACAATTGTAACAGATGCAACTCATGGAAGGGAATCTAATTTAATGAGTTGATATTTCAATGTATTCTTGTCTGTTGTTACCATTATCAATGGGCCTTTGTTATAGGCACAACATAGTTTGTTAGGGGCAGAACATGATAGGAGACAACACAAGATGGTTGAAAAATTGTTAGGGTCTGTCATCAAAAGTATAGGGGGCAACACACATTACCTCTCTCTCACACTCTTCTTCTCCAACAGCCCTATTCTCTCTTCCTCCTACTTTCTTCTCCCAACTTATCTTCCTCTTCCAACCCTAATTCGAGCACACCATCTCTAATCATCTTTCTATTTCTCTTTTTCTTTTATGTTTCTGAACATTTTGTTCCTCTTTCAATTCTAAGTTTTTTTAATCTTAGTTTATGTTTATTTCATGTATTTTTACATCACTTAGTAGATTCTAGGTTAATGATTCACCAATGGATGTTTTGTCAAAGTTTCGAACCCAATTTTAGGGTTTCGAACTTCAGATTTCGACATAGTCCCATGGGGACAACACGGGATTGACAGATTATGTCTTAAGAATGCCATGATTTTCGCAGTCCTGTGTCAGGACGGTGATGTTCCCTAACAATTTCAAAAGTTTTTGGGTAGTAAAAATCAACATTTTTGTGATGCCCCCTAATAAACTATGTTGTGCCTATAACAATGTTATTGCTTGGTTTTGTCAGAGACTTTTAATGTGTAGTGGGCCCCTTCGAAATTATCCTTGTTGTGGATGATCAGAAATTCCCAATTGATGTTTCTAGTGGATCTCTAGATCATAATAAAAATTATGCAGAAGTTGTATTGTTTTCTGGTTGGATATTTTAGCATACTCAATATCCGAAAACCTTTTGATATCATATGCGTAGCAATGGAGATCCTCTAATAAGTGGTCAATTCATAAGTTATGACATTGATTAGAGCATTCAGAATGGGAGAGGTTCCAATGCTACATTTTGAGTTTAGTCAAATTTTATAATACTTGGAGGTTGCAGCAAACAGTTGTCTATATTTGAAAATTGCTAGAAAACTAAGAGAATACAAATTTGGAGCGTGTTTTAACTCCTCTACATTAATTTCTGAGCCCATCAAAATTAACTGTTCTTACCAAACATGGAATGGAAGGAAAAGAGTAATGGAAAAGAGAAGGTTAATTTGGAGTATTTTTTGGGGTGTACCATCTTCTAGTTTTTCCAGCATATTATTGTAACAGATGTGCACCTTATATATAGAAGGGAAGCTAATTTACTAAGTTGATATTTCAGTGTTTTTTTTTTTTACTTATGGCACATGTTAAGAGCATCTCCAACCCTATTGTCTTGTTTTGTGTTGTGATTCCTATGTGGCATGAGGCACAAGACAATGTCTTTCCTATGTGGTAAGATGATATTCACACAAGACAATGGGATAAAAAAAGTGTTCTCTAATGCAAATATTGAGAAGACAATAAAAAGTATTTTTTTTCAACTTTCAAGACAACTCCTCCACTTTTTTTATTTTTTTATAAATATTTCTATTCATAATTGATGATTGATGATGTGGAGACAAGGTCATTGTGAAGTGCATTGTCTAGATCTAGACAACAAACTTCACATTGTCCTTGTCATGTCATTGTCATGTCAACTTCATGATTTATTCTACATTTGCATTGGAGAAGGATTTTTTAAATAAAAGCTTGTCATTCCTATGTGGCAACTATTTTTTCTAAACTCACAATAGGGTTGAGGATGCTCTAATACATTGATCAATGTGTATTGATAAATAAAAAATATTAATAAATGTGATGATGGTAGTACACATGTGTAATACTCATCTATCAATGTGTTATCATAACACATTGATAAGTGGGCAATCTATGAGTATTTCTATCAACACATTTATCAATGCACATATTACATTTATTAATACATATTTTAAGTAAAAATACATTGATAAATATAATGATGGAAGTATCCATGTAAAATGTACATTCATTAATGTATTAATGTGTATCCTTATGATACATGTTAACATAACCTAGATCATAATAAAAGTATGGTAGTAGTAATGTATTGTTTCATGGTTGGATATTTAAAGCATACTCAATATCCTAAAACCATTTTTTTACTAAAACCTTTTTGATATCATATGCTTATGAAGGCAAGCAATGTAGATCCCCTCTAATAAGTGGTCCATTCATATTTGATATTTTATCCTTAACTACCCACATGAGGGTGATTTTTGCTTGTTTTGCATGACTAGATTTTGAAGGTTACATTGTTTTAGATACTCTTCACTCTCTGTGGACTGGGGAGCTTGCTAAATTTTCATATATTTAAACTTGGTAAAGGTAGGAGTGGTGCCTGATTTCTGGGCATTAAACATGGCAATTAAATTAACAAAAATCCTAGAGGAACTCTTCCCACAAGAGGATTAAAAACCACATATATAGTGTTGGGGAGTTGGACAGGAAAGCATAGCGGATCTATTTCCTACATCGGTGAGATTGGATCATTGAACAGGCCAAGACAAGGATGTCACGTCTTTGAGTGGAAGATATTGTCAAAATCGAACCGAATCTCTTATTCGGTTCAGTTAGATTTGATTTTCAGTCCAAAACCGAATATTTCTCGCCCCTAAAGGGAGGACTTCTGCTCTTTTATATCCGGATGGAAAGAAGAGAAGTGAGAATGGATAGTTAAGGGGAGATATGAAGTCCTCTAG